>NW_020769310.1:3319037-3343319 GCF_900518735.1 Pseudonaja textilis | reverse complement strand
AGATAGATAGATAGATAGATAGATAGATAGATAGATAGATAGATAGACTGACAGACCAACAGACAGACAGAAAGACAGACAGACAGACAGACAGACAGACAGACAGACAGATGTTTTAGCCCTATTTATTTTCTTTCTTATTATCTATTTATGCTGATTTGTATTTTTTCATCTTAAACTGAGTTTGTTATTATCTATGGTGGAATATAGTCTGGAGTCCCAGGATGGAAGGACTTCATTCCAGAGGGCAATGAGACAATGAAGTTTGGAAACTTTGATAGGCAGGAAGAGAGTTAATATGGCCCCTCCTTAGCAATTCAGAGAGTACTTCATGTTACATTAATAGTTGCATTAGTCTGACAAGATTGGTGCCAGGCTCAAGAACCAAGAATGACATGTCAAGCTATTTTATTGTTCTTCTGCTATAGACAGAATCTTACCAGACTAAAAGAACTATTTGCATGACTATAGAGACACTCTGTGAATATACTCTTCCTGCCTACCAAAATTTTCTAGATTGGTAGGCAGGACTCCAGACTACATTCATCACAGTATCCTGAGTATCTTTAAATGCATTCCTAATTCTTGAAATGAGGGCAACAGCATTTGGTGAATAATGTGGAAGGAATTTCTAGTATTTGAGTCAGATCCATTTGCAATAAAATGCAATCGGTGAGGAAATCCTTGGATATAAATGAAAGAAAATGCTTTTTAAGCACATTTAGTTTCAATATAATCATAAATGTTTAGTGTACAGTAAATACTGACAAACATAGCCAAAGAGCCACCTTCATGATATAAGATGAAACATCAGGTTTTCAAGGAGACATGACATTTGAATGACATGTAAAAAATCCTAGTGGGCTCTTATCAGAACAGCCCCTACCATAACAAATAAAATGAACTAACCTGTTTTAGTGTCTAGTCACTAAAAATACAGAGGTTCCATCACATTTCTGATCTCTAATCTTGTTGCTAAGTAACTGTTTATGCAATTGCCTGCTAAATTTATTCACATATATCAAAACTAAAAATGTTTGCAATCCCAATATATCCTTGAACCTTGTGAGAACATAACAGATCTAGGCTGATAAATCTCTTGACTCTGCCTGTCCTTTTCCTACATCCAGTTGGCTTCTTACCTAAGACCTGAGGTATGAAGTAGAACTCATGGTCCCCCAGTTTCTAGGCTGCTGTCTTTAATCACAGCACGAAACTGTCAATCTTTTTAATGGAATACTGTTATTCCATAAATGCATATTATATGCTTTCTTTTTGGGAGAAAGAGACTGTTGTCAGTCAACCATACAGTATTTGGAATGAAATCCTTTTCCTGACTAATAGTAGAAGTTAATAACTTTGATGAACCATTTCCAAATCTGTAATATCTATATGTTATATAAATTATATGCTAATCTCTGATATAGGTCTTCTCATTATATTTTAAAGGAAGGAAATAGTTTAACTATCAATAAGTTAGTTAAATAACTAACTTACTAAGTTGTCTATTATGGCAACAATTAGACTAAATTGAGGATTGGTTGCTGTGGTTTCAGCACCAATGAGAAGGACTCGTAGAACAGATGGCACCAAATTTTGCTTCAATCAATCTAATACCATGCAAAGTACCAGCAATTTCAGAAACATCTTTTACAAGAACAGTATAGAAATACTCCGTGGACTAATTAGTTGAGAAGACTTCTTAAACTACGAACAAAGCTACTGATATGTCATATATTGAATGTCATTGATTAGGTATAATTGTATAATTATCTCAACTAAAAATAATGGAAGCTACAAAGAAGCATTGAAATAGATTTTAAATGTGGGAGAAATCAGTCAACATCTGTTAAAATTATTAGTTATAGTGCCAGTTTGCCAAATCTTTTTTTATTTCTTCAATACAGAAGCTCTCTGTTCCTTAAAAAAAACTAAATACTCTGGAAAATGTTCTGTGTAAAGAAGAGTTTGGTATAATCTGAGCAGAAAGCAAACTGCCCAAACAACAGAGAAACAAAAGGTGAGGTCTTAATTGACAAGATGATTTTGGAAAAGTGCAAGATAAGTAAGACCAACTTGAATGCAGTTTGGATTGGTTACAAAAAGGCATTTGACTCCCTACCACATGTGTGGATGATTAAGAGCCTAGAAATAACATGAATCAGTAAAAACATCAGAAGCTTTGTGTGAAGACCAATGGCACAATGGGAAGACACAATTTCCTTAGTCAATGGCGGTAAATTGGAAGAGGTTATCAAAAGAGGAATATTTCAAGGAGACTCGCTATCACCACTACTGTTTGTCACTGCATTGATTTCTCTGTCAACAATACCAAACAAGACAAGCCATGGCTATCAAACTTCAAAAACATCTATAAAGATGAAACACCTCCTTTACAAGGACAATCTACCACAAAAGCAGCTTTACTTGGAACACCTTACAACACGTGTTTCAAACTCGAGGTGTCACATTGCCATCATGGTGTTTTCTCTCTTCATGAAGCTGGGTGGGTGTGGCCTGCATGTGACACATCTGGTCCATGGGCGGCCAGTTTGACACCCATGCATTACAACTACACCTTTAACACCATCAAACAGCATCTGCCTATCTGGGGGCTTTAGGAAGGACTTGACATGTAGATATAAATGTCAGACTTAATCCTAACATCTGGCTGACTCTTTGACCAATCTTAATTCCTCATCATTCTGATTTTCCTGACTGTGCTTTTCAGCATGCTTTAGTGTATTTTAAAAATAATTTAAAAAAATAATTGTTTTCCTTTTGCTACAATAATCCAAATGGATTATGCGATTATATCACAGAATTACATAAGCATCATCAAGCCAAACGAGAATAGTTGCAACCCTTTCTTTTCTTTTTTTTTTTTTTCTGGAGGAAGGAGAATGACTACAACCTACTTTTCAGGTCCACTGAATCAAGAATATATTTCTCAGGAATCATCAGCCTTAGTGATTGAATGGAAAGTCAAAGTCAAAAATATAGCTTGAATTACAAGGGAACAACTGGCTCAGTAACAATTTTGAACAGATGTCATATGCTTTGACCCCGAAAGACAACTGAACTCATAAAAGCATTTTCCTAAGATTGCAAAGTTCAGTCACAACTTCATCAGATTTTCTGGACAATCCCAGTTATCTATTTGTTGAGCTACAACCAGGGAGAACTAGATTCTCCCTAAGTTCTCCCTTAGTCATGCAGATTCTCACAGACTCTAACTCTCAGGCTTGCTGTTGTGCGGGTACAAATAAAGGGAAGTCCCCTTGTAACACTTTACAGATAAAAGATGGGATAGAAATCTGACAAACTGAATGGATTAATGTGTGGGTGGGATGGATCAGTGGTGGAATTCTACCAGTTCGGCTTCACTCCAATGATCATCTGTGAACGAAGCGGTTCGCTCCAACGATCAGCTGCTGGGCCCTCCCACCTGCCCCAGCCCTATACTGACTTTTATTACCTGCTTTTCAACCTCAACTGCTTCGCGAAGCACAGCGATTGCTACAGATCAGCTGTTCAAGATACAGGGAGAGTGCAGGATTGCAGGAGAAGGTTAGTAGGAAACCCTCTGCATGAGCATGCACATGCAAAGTGTGCCCACCAAGCCACGCCCACAGAACCATTGGTTTAAAAAAATTGAAACCCACCACTGGGATAAATGGATAAATAGATGGATAGATGGGTAAATAGGTGGATAGATATAGATAGATGATAAATGATAGATGATGGAGGGATGGAGAGATAGAAAGATGAGAGAGAGAGAGAGAGAGAACTTAGCACACACAATAACAACTCATTGTGTGAGAGGGATGAAATGGTTGTTAACATTAAACATACATGGGATTATATTGCTATTGCATGTGGTTTTCATGTAAACAACTTTATTTCTGAGTGTCTCTTATATTCTGAGCCAAAGCCATTTAGGGCAGAATTCCAACTATTCTGTAACTACTTTAATGTTCACTGAGTTTTCAGTTAAAGTGGAAACATCTTCGTAAATGTGTACACTTTCTCAGATCACGTGGGAAAGTCACTGAAAGAACCTCACAAAGCCCTTGAATGGACACCATGCCTCCGTGCTGGAGATTTCAATGCATGCTTTCAATGCATTTTGTGGAGCGCCCCTCTAAATCGCTCGTTCTGTATTGTAACCAGCAGCCACAATGGCTAATTTGGTCAGTGGCTGCAACATCTGTTTTCCAAGCCCCAGAGGGTCCCTGGTTCCTCCCAAAAGATTATCTCCTTTTAACTGAGAGATAAGCATTCCATTTATTTATTTAAAAGATTCATATAGTCACCTATCTTAGAGCACAACTCTGGGGTGGCTCATATCAATACACAAAAAAAAAACCCTAAAAACAACATTAAAACTAAGTATCTCAAGTTATTCTCCAGCAACCCTTCATTTTTAGTAATAAAATGGTTTTATTTTAGAAAGAGTGAGCTGTGGAGCAAAACATTACATGTTCAGATTTTAATCTGATTGTTGCTTTTTCCTTATTTGTAAGTGAAGCTTTGATCATTTAGTAGAGCACTGTTTCTCAACCTCAGCCACTTTTTGCCAAGTGGACTTCAACATCCAGAATTCCCCAGTCAGCATGGCGGGCTGGGGAATTCTGGGAATTGACGTTCACATGGCTTAAAGTGGCTGAAGTTGAAAAACATTGACATAGACTGTTCTCTCTCCCTCTCTCTTTCCATACACACACAGACACAGACACAGACACACAGACACACACACACACACAACTTCTTCCTTCATGGAGAATATTTCTACTTCCCTCTGTCTAATTTGATACATGGGCTCAATGTATCCTCAAATACAGATTTACCATCTCAGAATTAGAACCGCTCCAATGCCCTGACATTGTATGTGCATAATAGCTTTAATATTTATATATTGTTCATATGAAATATTATTGTTGTTGTTGCATTTTATTATACACATTATCCACTGCTTAGAGTCCAGTTGGTCTCCGGCAGTGAAGAACTGGGGAAAAGAATTGCAAAGGAATATTATTATTTGGGGGAAAGAAACAGACATATTTTGTATGTGCTTACTTAAAAAGGTGATTCATAGCAATTCAGCACAGAGGACCTTTGTCTAACCTACAGCATAACTCAATATTTGTCAAAAGCCTTCTTGACTAATGCCTCGTCAAATGTGCTTCTAGCAGTAAAAAGAAATTAGATATATAGACAGAACAGTCATTCAAATAAGGCTACAAAAATGACTTCCCTTGTCCCACATTTAAACTGCCAAAAAGAAGAGAGAGGGAAAGAAACCTACCTTTGACACTTTTCTATTCCCTGGAATTAGATTTTAACTTATTTCAAAGCTTGATTCAAAATATTACTTTCTCACCTGCCACATCTGTACTTCATAAACTTATGGAGAAAAGTGTAGGGTCTTACCCACTGTCTCTCATCCTAGATAAAAATCTGAACAAAGGAAATTATTGGGCAAGTCACATTTGTATATATAGTTACTTGTGTGCTGCTGTCTATAGCACCCTGCAAAGCCACTTGACAATTTGGTAAAGGTCAGGGAATGAGAAAGCTGGGAACTTGAGGATAAACCCAGAGTTTTCACTTGAGGCACAGACAACCAGGCTCAAATCATCCTACTTTGGCCCCATACTGCATCCAGTTTTGGTGACTACAATATAAAACAGATGTTGAGATGCTGGAAAGAATACAGAGAAGAACAACAATGATTAGGGGCCTGGAGCAGGGGTGTCAAACTCGAATGTATTGAGGGCTGCATCAGGATTGTGTTTGACCTTGGCAGGTGGGCATGGCCAGGGTGGGCATGGCTAGCTTGGCATCATTCATGTCACAGGCACCTACAGCCCTCTGCCAGGGAAAATGGAGCCCGGGAGCCCAAACTCCATTTTGAGCTGGCCCTTCACTATTTCAAGGGTGGCCCCATGGACCAGATCTGAGCATCAAGTGGGCCGGATCCAATCCCGGGGCCTTGAGTTTGACCTGGCCTTATCCTGGAGGATAAAACATGTGAAGAATGGTTGCAGGAATTGGGTATGTCTAGTCTACTGAAAAGAAGGAGTGCAGAAGATAGATAGTAGTGTTCCCGTATTTGAGGGGCTGCCACAAAGATAAGAGGGGCAAAATATTTTCCCAAACACCAGAAGGCCAGACAAGAAATAAAGGATGGAAACTAATCAAGGAGAGAAGCAGCCTGGAGCTAAGAAGAAATTTACGAACCGTGAGAATAACCAATCAGTGGAATGGCTTGCCTTCAGAAGTTGTGGGTGCTCCAACACTGGAGGCTTTTAAGGAGAGACTAGACAACCATTTGTCTGAAATGGTGTAGAATCTTCTTGTCAGGTCTCCGGCATCCACCCCCATTCAAATCATGAGTCTCTAGCCACATCTCTCAGAGTTAAAAGAAAACAAAATTTATTAGGAGTGACCATGCCAGTGCTACCTGAGTGCAGCCGACTCTGAGACACATCATTCATTTCACCCTTGACCCTGGTCGTCCCCCACCTCCTGGATGTATATTCTCCAATGGGACATATCCATAGCCAAGAGTCATCAATCATGCTCTCCAGTAATAATCTTGCATGCCAGAAGCTTCGGCTGCCTAGCCATTATCTATGAAGCATTTAAGGAATGCACTACTTCCCACTCCCTTTCTGCTTCCTAAGAGGTCTGTAGGGGGCGTGCATATGAGCAACAATGTGCCTACCATCCCTGTCCTATTGTTTCTTTCTTTTTTCCTTATTCGTGTCCATTTCATGTATTCATAACCCTGTTTATATGTATATCTGTTATCTAATAATCGCTTGACAAACTAAACAAATAAATAAACCCTAAAAGACCAGAGAAATATTTTTGAGTTGACACTTCTGCTTGAGCAAAGGGTTGGACTAGAACGAACGAGTTCTCTTTCAACTCTGTGATTCTATGCTCTATATACATGATGCAAAAACCCAGTCCTTAGAGAAGGCTTTTGCTCTAATGCTGGGCAAGGTGGAAGGAAAGAGAAGAAGAAGAAAACCAGAAGCAAGATAGAGAGACTCAGTTAGAATGGTGATGGATGCAGCATTGGGAGAACACATTGGGAAGAAATTATCATGGAGAAAAATCTATGTGTTCACAAGAGTTAAAAATGACTTGATAGCACATAATCAATCAATCGATACTTAATTGAAGAAAGGGAAACTATTTCTGGAGCTGATTGAAGATAGAGGCCCACTTGCATAAAATGTGTACATTTTTATTTATATATAATTGCACATTCAGAAATTTGTTACTATCATATTAATAGATATGAAAACATTTGCACTGCTGTAGAAGAACATTTTTTGACAGGTTGCATAATTAACTGCTTGGTTCCCAATTTAAGAGAAATGTATTGACAGTCCACATCAATATCTCAGATTTACAAATGGATCATGACTGTATATCCTTCCCTAGACTATAAATTATACTCCCAGGAGATCCAGATAGCCAGTAAAGTTTTGAATGACACGTCACCTCCTTTGCCAAACTGTACCCTAGTTTTCTGCATTCCTCCTATCCGCTATTTAAGGACAGCGCTATGCAGGAAAACAAAACAAAGCAACAGCTTTTCTACCAATTCTATCTCATTCTATTTGAGGAAAATGAAGCCTACTTAACAAAATAGATTTAATGGGTCAGGGAATTCCTTAGAAAAAGTCCTGCCACCAAAAAAACAAGCTTTGCAGAAATCCCTCTCCTAAATATCACAGAGATTTGGGTTACTGGTGTATTCATTGGTGGGATTCAAATTGATTTACTGCCAGTTCAGTGGGCGTGGCTTGGTGGGCGTGCTTTGTGCGCACACACATGCTTTGAACACGCACGCAGAGGCTTTCCTACTGACCTTCTCCTGCACTTTCCCTGTCTCTTCAACAGCTGACACATGGCCATCCACTGTGCTGTGTGATGCAGCTGAGCATCAAAAGCAGGAAATTAAGGTCAGTATGGAGCCACGGTGGGCAGGTGGGCCCAGCAGCTGATTGTCGGAGCAAAATGGTTCGCTCTCAGATGATCTTTGGAGCTACCGGTTCAGACAAATTGGGCCAAACCGGTAGAATCTCACACCCTGGGTATATTCTCCTGGAAGAACGACATGGTAGCCTAGTGGTGAAAGCACTCATCTCCCACTCAGAAGAGAATAATCCTAGGTAACAGCAGATGTTTCTCTCTCAGGATCCAAAGAAAATGCTGGGAACTCCACATGGCATTAGGAAGGGCATCCGGTCAGTAAATGCTCAGCTCCAACTGGTTTCTCAGATTCTACTCTGAATTAAGGTATTACAAAGTCCTAAAAAAGAGTAAATTATCCTGGAACCCATTAGGTGGGTTGAGAGAAGAAGATACTCCTTCAGGTTTGCCAAGAGTGCCTTCCACTAATGGAAAAAAAGGACTCCATAAGGAGATTATGTATGTGCTTCCTTGAAAATGCCATCACTTAATGGCACATGGGCTATTTTTAGGGCAATGTTTTAGAAAAAGCCTAGCCATATCCAAGATAAAAAATAAATAAGATTTATGAATTTATGATGAGTTGATGATGCTAACTACAGGAAAATAAACAGCACAAACAGAGGGAGGAAGAGGCAGCCTGAATAAATGCATGCTCGATTCTTGAATCTGAGAACACTAAGTCATCCGATGCCAACACAATTATATATTTTGTAAATAAATTTAAACCAAGGGCAACATTTCAGTGTGACTGCTTCTGGAACAAAATCCAAGAACAAGAAACAAAAGAAAGGAATCTGGCAGCCAATAGATTATAAACTTGCTCCCTTTTATAAAATAAATTGATTTCCACTCACTTCCCCCCACCCCCTTCCATCATTCCAGGTCTCCAAACTAGCATTTCTGGAAATGGATTCAGAACTCTTTGGAGTACAAATTGAGCTGGAGGCTTTCTAGTAAAAGTCTTCAGTCCAAGGGAAAAAGAGTTTTAATAAACTGCAATGGCTAATAGGAAGAACATTGCACTTAATGCTTTGTAACTCATGGAAATTGAAAAGGAGGATTCCCTAATGACACACTTGCAAAATAGAGTTGTGCCACTTCTCTAATGAGGTCATTTGCAGCCGATGAATTGTCAGCCTGGAATGGTGTGGCCCAGGCCTGCTTTCTTCAGAGAACTCAATTCCTATGAAAGAATGGCTTCATCATTGACCCTTCAGACTCAGTGGTTCCATTAAAACCTGGCCTGGACTCAACTGGACCCCTACTCTGTCTCTTTTCCTCTCTCCTCCCAAAAGAAATTCAAATGCCAAGCTTATCTTATCTTCATCTTCTCTGAAATTGCTATACTGTCTGGTAAGAATAAGAAAAAATTAATGGTAATAAAAGAGGTGGCAGTAGATAAGCCAGTTTGGGGTAGTTATTAATGTGCCGCCCTAGAAACCAGGAGTCTGAGTTTTAGTCTCACCTTAGGCATGAAAGCCTGCTGGGTGACTTTGGGCCAATCACCAAGAGATGGTGAGTTCTAGTCCTGCCTTTGCCATGAAAGCCTGCTGGGTGACTTTGGGCCAATCACTCTCTCTCAGCCAAACTTACCCCAGGGCTGTTTGTTCTGAGGAAAACAGGACTAAGTGGTCATATTAAGTATGTTCACCACCTTGAAATGCTTACGAAATGATAAAGGTGAGATGAAACTCCAATAAATAAGTAAATAGATGAAGAGCAATGGGAGGGATAGAAAGACAAGCATCACAAAAGAATTCAAATGAAGGGAGAGAAGCGCAGTATAGGCACCTCAGATCTGGTCTACAAAATCTACACGATCAGGAGATTGCAGCCAAGAATGACAGCTACCTGTATCTCTTTCCTGCCATGTAGAGAGTTCTCCTGATTTTTACAGACCAGCTCTGGCATACTTTGCGTTGAATGGTACACTAGGTGGTATGCCAGTGGTTCTCAACCTGTGGTCCGGAGATCCCTGGAGGGAGGGTTGTGATGTCATCACAGGGAGTCTACAAAGGCTTGTGTAGAGTTGTAATTGCAGGAATGTTCTTATCTTGGATGGCAAACCTCAGATAAGGAATGTTTACAAGCAATTACAACTCAGGCAAACAAAGTCACTAACGTAAAGGAGGATTAGAGAGAGGAAGTAAACATATGTTAGATTTTAACTAGAGATAATTAATTGTGTTAATTACTATGCTAAACAGTAACGAAAGTTAAGCAGAAACCAAAGTTAACCAATGTTGGAGGATTACTAAAAATGTGTATAAATGCAAGACTAGACTCCAATAAAGATCATCATGATTCAGTTGATCATGATCAGACACCTCGACTGCCTCGTCATTACAACAGGCTTGAAGAAATGTTATGTTTTATACAGTTAAATCTTGAGGGTCCTTGGCCACAAAAGGTATTTAAAGGGGGTCCATGGTGAAGAAAAGATTGAGAACCACTGTAGTATGCTGTGTGTTGAAATTGAAAGATCGTGGCATAAATCAGCCATGGTTATTGGCAGATTGGGTGTCAATCTTGGACCAAATCTTGGACAGCACATGGAAAATTTGAGCACTGACAATATTTCCACCTGTCAATTGGAAAAATTCCACACTGCCTGGATCTGCACATGTACTACACCAATACATTACCACATCCTAGGTTCTTGGGAAAAACTTGGCGTGTATGAAGGTTACCACCAGCTAAAGAACTGGTTGATGTGATTAAAATTGTTTTATGTATCATTATAACAACAACAACAATACCTCAAGGTTCTGGCATTAAGTCATCTCAAGCAAATCACAAGGGGGAGAAAGCACAATGAAGGTGTTATGTCCTGAGAACTCTAGGAGTTCTCACTCAGGTCCACTCACTTGGTGTGGGCGTTATTCCCCCATTCCCATTGGTTGGTTCTCTCCAGCAGCCAGCTATAAAAGCAGGCTGCGGGGTCCAACCAGTTGCTGATTGCTGCGAGCCAGTTCCAGGCGTGGCAAGCACGGTCAGCCCTTTATTGTAAAATAAAGTATTGTTGCACTCATGCTCTGGTTCAGCCTCTCATTGCTCAAACTTAACACTGGCGACGAGGATAGGATGGCTACCAGAAGCACCATGCAACCGCTGAGTCACTAGCCACCGATCCGCAGCCCAGAGAGAGCGATCGGCTGGCGATAAGGGAAACGCTGATCCGCAGCCAGAGAGAGCGGTCAGCCAACAAAACGAGCGATCAAAAAGAGCAAACGCTGATCCGCAGCCAGAGAAAGCGGTCTGGTTCAAAAGTTAGAAGCGTCTGTAGCCGCTTGTTAGCCCCGCTACGGGGAAAGTGAAGCGCTGCGAGCCGCAGCCGCTCTGTATTTGGTGCGAAATTCAAACGGGTGTCATTTGAATTTCGAGCCAGTAGGAGACACAGCACAGCGCTGTAGGAAGTCACTAACGCCCACTTTTGGCGCGAATCAAGACACCTCCAATGGCTAGCAGCCAACGTGGTAACCCAGAGAGAGAAAGAGAGGGTAGCAAAAAACCTCTCCAGAGCTGACATCACTAGTAACTCACGAGCGCCCGTTGTCCCAGAGAGATTTTTCCGCAGGTAGCCCAGCCGTTCCAGCACCATGAGTTCCAACCCAGTATTCCCGGCGTTTAAACCAGACGAAGAGAAGTGGGAATCGTATAAGAACCGCTTCAATCATTACATCGATGCGGTCGGCCTGGCGGATGCGGGAGAGCATCGGAAAAAATCCTATTTCCTAATCTACTGCGGAGCCACCATTTACGATACCGCCACAGCACTCGTGGCGCCGAGAGAATTGAAAAACGTTCCGTGGTCCGAGTTGCTTGAGATCCTCACTAACCACTACGCTCCCAGGCCTTCACAAATCGCCAGGAGGTTCACGTTCCGTATGAGGAAGCAATCAAGTAAGGAGACCATCAATCAATATATGGCCGCCCTCAGAACAGCAGCCCTGCACTGCGGGTTTGGAACATACCTGGAGGACATGCTCCTCGATCAATTAGTTTGTGGGGTCAAGGATCTCAACCTACAGAGGCGCCTGCTAGCAAAAAAAGACCTCAACCTCGCGCAAGCGGTCGAGGAGGCCCAAGCAGCCGAGCTAGCAACGAACTCAGCCACCGAAATTCAGGGTCCAAGTGCCAAGTTGGCATCGTTCCCAGTCCATTCCGAAGAGGTGGAAGCGGAGGAAACCCACAACGATGAAAACGACGTCCACCGCCTCGCCAACGACAGATGGTCGCAGGTAGGGGCCAAACAAGAATACACCGGTCCACCCAAGCACGTCACACTGTGCCTAGCCTGTGGGGGATCGCATCAAAGGGCCACCTGCAAGTTTAAAGGAGCCACTTGCAACAACTGCCATAAGAGGGGGCACATCGCGAGGGTCTGCCAAGCCCCTCAAAGCGCTGCACACAGACCCCCGTCCTCGCACTCGGGACCACAGAGGCAAGTATTAAACTGTCGCACGCACCGCCTTGCCAGGCGTACTTGCCACACTGTTAGTAAAATTTCTCTCTCCGTTTCCCTAGAAGGTAAACCGTGCCACATGGAGGTTGACACAGGGTCAGCGCTCTCAATAATCTCGTGGAGAACCCTCAAGAGACTCCATCCCAGCCTATCTACTACCCGGCTTCAGAGATGCCAGTTCGGTCTGAAGGACTACCAGGGGAAGGCCATTCCCGTGATCGGCAGAGGCAAGTTCTTTGTCAGTTTTAGAGCTTTTAAAGGCCACCTACCTCTAGTGGTAGTTAACGGCAATCTACCCACCTTATTGGGGCTCGATTGGTTTCCCCACCTCGGCCTAGGGCTAACAGGAGTCCATGCTGTCTCAACCTCAGACACTGACTCCTTATTCGCTGACTACGCAGATGTGTTCAGCGAAGAGCTGGGGTGTTATAATGGAACCCCCATCTCGTTCACCGTTGACCCCCAGGCAGTCCCAATCAGATTAAAACCACGTAGAGTTCCATTTGCTATTCGACCAAAACTAGATGCTGAATTGGATAAACTACTAAAACAAGGGGTCATTGAGCCAACAGATTTCGCCAAGTGGGAGACGCCCATTGTCACACCCCTTAAAAAAGATGGTAGCCTGAGAATTTGCTCGGACTACAAGACAACAATCAATAAATATTTACAAGTTAGCGCCTACCCTGTGCCCGTCATTCAGCACTTATTACACACATTCGAGCCGGGCAGTATTTTTGCTAAATTGGACATGTCTCAAGCATATCAGCAGTTCCCTGTTGATAACCAAACAGCGGAACTTCAGACCATCGTCACTCACAGGGGTGCCTTCCGATGCAAGCGTCTCCAATTTGGCGTAAGTGTTGCCCCGGGTATTTTTCAATCCCTCATGGAGCGGATTTTACAGGGCCTCCCTGGTGTAGTACCCTACTTCGACGACATCTTGGTCTCGGCCAGGGACAGACCCCAACTCTTCCAGAGAGTGCGAGCAGTGTTAGAGAGGTTCAGACAGCATGGCCTCAAGTTAAAAAAAGAAAAATGCGCCATTGCCACTAGACAGGTGGACTTTCTGGGTTATAAAATTGACGCCTCTGGCATTCACCCCCTGGAGTCCAAGGTTAGGGCAATCCACGAAGCTCCCGCACCAACCTCCAAAATGGAGCTACAAGCTTTCTTGGGGCTGCTGAACTTTTATGCATCCTTCTTGCCCCATAAAGCCTCAGTAGCCGAACCCCTACACAGATTACTAGACAAAAAGTCACCGTGGCACTGGGGGCACAAAGAAGACCAGGCGTTTAACACCGTCAAATCACTACTTACGTCAGAGGCAGTGCTCATCCAATTCGACCCCAACCTTCCTTTAGTACTGGCAGCAGACGCATCCCCTTTTGGAATTGGGGCGGTCCTTAGTCACAGACTCCCCAATGGCGCCGAGGCCCCCATCGCCTTTTTCTCCAGGACGCTCTCGGCCACGGAGCGAAACTACAGCCAAATAGACAAGGAAGCCCTAGCAGCTGTTGCGGCCGTGAAAAAGTTTCACGAATTCCTTTTTGGCCACTTCTTCGAACTGGTCACTGACCATAAGCCCCTCCTGGGCCTACTGGCCGGCGACAAACAGACACCTCAAGTCCTTTCCCCTAGGATGACAAGGTGGACACTTTTCCTAGCGGCCTACTCATACAAACTTATTCACCGCCCGGGCAAAACTCTATCCCACGCCGACGCTCTCAGTCGCTGCCCCTTACCCGCTCCGGCTGAAGACCCAGCTCCTGTCAACGCCATTTTCGAAATCACCCAGTTGGACCTGCCCATCACCGCCCTTGACATCGCCGCTAAAACCAAGGCAGACCAAGCGCTCGCCCAGGTGCTCGACTGGGTGAGGAGGGGGTGGCCGGGAGGCAACGTTGATAACAAATTCGCACCCTTTAAGACTCGCATGCAGGAGCTGTCCAGTTTGCAGGGTTGTCTACTGTGGGGCACTCGAGTGGTCATTCCGACCTCGCTGCGTACCCGAGTCCTGGAGGCGTTGCACGAGGGACACCCCGGCATCGTGAGAATGAAGTCATTAGCATGCAGCTACGTGTGGTGGCCGGGTCTAGACGAGGACATTGTCAATTGGGTAAGTTCCTGCAGCATTTGCCAGGAATCCCGTCCTGCTCCCCCCATCGCCACCCCTACCAGATGGGAGAGCGCCAGCGCCCCTTGGTCTAGAATCCATATCGATCTGCCGGCCCCGTGCATGGAAAGATGTTCCTAGTGGTCGTGGACGCTTATTCCAAATGGATAGACGTGGCACAGCTATCCACGACCACCACACTAGCAATCACCAACGTGTTAACGCGCCTGTTCGTTACACACGGACTACCCGACTCCATTGTCTCCGATAATGGCCCACAGTTCGCATCAGTAGAATTCAGCCGTTTTGCTGCCAACCTGGGCATTCGCCACATTTTCACAGCCCCATTTCACCCTGCCAGTAATGGGTTGGCTGAAAGGGCCGTCAGGACCACCAAAGAGGCCCTCGCTAGGTTTGGCAGGGATGACTGGCACCACAAACTCGCACGGTTCCTGATGAGCCAGCACTCAACCCCCTGTACAGTCACCAATAAGTCCCCAGCGGAACTTCTGATGGGCCGGCGCCTGAGGATTGTATTGGACAGACTGCACCCTCAATACTGTCCTGACTCTCCCCTCGCTTCTACTTCGGGGGTTAGACATTTTATGTTACAGGAGCCAGTATTCGCAAGGAATTTCGCTGGGGACCCACTTTGGATTCCAGGCGAGGTCATCGCCGTCACCGGGCTGAGATCGTATAGGGTCAGGCTGGAGGATGGTCGCGTCTGGAGGAGACACATAGACCAACTTAGAAGGTGCCTCAGCACCCTTGCCAACAAGAATCCAGAGTCTCCAATCGAAGAGGAACCACCTCATCCGCCGCCCAGCCACTTCGCACCCAACGACCAGTCTGCACCAGCGGTCGCTCCGGTCAACCCAAACTCGGACAACAGCGCCCAGAGAGTTGACCAGCCTGATCCAACCCACGAGAGCTCGACCCCAGTAACCAACCCGGTGGTTTCCGAGGATGCCCAGTCCGGAGGGAGCGTTGGCGACACTATGCCGGCTCAACCGTCACAGACTGATACCGAACAGACAGACAATGTTCCCGAGCTGCGCCGTTCCGGGCGCCAACACAAACCCCCCGTCTACCTCAAGGACTATGCATGTTCGCATCTGGGGGGAAGGGGTGTTATGTCCTGAGAACTCTAGGAGTTCTCACTCAGGTCCACTCACTTGGTGTGGGCGTTATTCCCCCATTCCCATTGGTTGGTTCTCTCCAGCAGCCAGCTATAAAAGCAGGCTGCGGGGTCCAACCAGTTGCTGATTGCTGCGAGCCAGTTCCAGGCGTGGCAAGCACGGTCAGCCCTTTATTGTAAAATAAAGTATTGTTGCACTCATGCTCTGGTTCAGCCTCTCATTGCTCAAACTTAACAGAAGGGTCCTTGGTGCTTTCTGAACTTGGTTGTTTTCTTGGAGATGTTTCATTACCCAAACTAGGTAACATCTTGAGTGTGCTGACCTCTCATTTCAACCCTGAGCTACAAATATTCTCCTTTATCAGAAAGCACAATGCATGGTCCAGTGGTGGGATTCAATTTTTTTTACTACTGGTGGGCATGGCTTGGTGGGAATGGCAGGGGAAGGATACTGTAAAATTTCCATTCCCTTCCCACTCCTGTGGGAACCTTCCTGCAAAATCCTCATTCCCACCCACCCCACTAGCCTGTTTTCCAGCTCCGTTCTCCTTTGCAGGGCAACAATAGAAGACCCAGCCAATCAGCTGGGACTCAGGAGGCAGAGAATAGATGGGGGCAGGGCCAGTCAGAGGTGGTATTTGCTGCTTCGCTGAACTACTCCAAATTTCCGCTGCCGGTTCTCCAGAACTGGTCAGAACCTGCTGAATACCACCTCTGGCATGGTCCTTCCAGAAAGTATGATCAATACATATTTGGTCTTGCTTTGGCTCTATCTATGTTGCTAGATTTCAATGGGAAAAAGTTGATCACAGATAGCCAAAGAGAAATTCCCTCTTACCTACAACCTAAAACATCATAAATGGCCTTATGAAGTTCATTGGTCCATCTAATACAACATTCCCAGCCATCCATTCCTAAACACAATAACAAGGGGGCACAACATGTTGCAACACCACAATTCATGTCCCACCCTTATGTCTTTGTATCACAAAGATGCACACGGAGACATAAAGGCTGGAGTTTGTGCAATTACGTTGCGGCACAGGTTCAGTCACTTGCCATGGAGCCTTCTTTTTAGCCACAACAATCCAGGAGGAAATAGCTGGAGTCTTCCTTAAGAAAGCTGGAGAAGTTGGCAACTGAACCAAAGACTTTATGCAGAGAAAACACCTGTCCCATCACTAATCTTTCCACCCCAAGTGATGCAATAGATAATTTCCCATGCTGTGGCCTTAGAAAGAAAGAATATAAATGAGATGGGGATAAAACAAGAAAATGATCAATGGATAGAGATTTCTGGAGAAAAAAAGGTTAATTAAATCTTTTGGTGGCTTATGGTTGAGGAACCACTTCCATACAATGTAAACATCTAAAGTGCTCTTTTCTGAGTACCATTTACCTACATGGCATGTGGGAACTGAAGCCTATAATAAATCATGGCTCTGCTTCTACAGAAGGTAGCAATGCTGCAAATGTATAGTGGTTGACCTGCAAATAAATCTTGTGTGGCAGGCATGGCCACTATTGCTGCCTACATTAACTAGAACCATTTCTCTCCCTCCCTCCCTTTCTCTCTCTTTCATTCACTCTCTCCTTACTCCCTTTTTACACTCAACAAAAATACAGGTAGTTCTTACCCTACAATAGTTCATTTAGTGACCATTCAAAGTTACAATGGGCTGAAAAGCATGATTTTTCACAGTTAAAGACCTTTTCAGTATCCCCATGATCATGGGATCAAATATTCAGATGCTTGGCAACTGGTTCATACTTATGACCGTTGCTGTGTCCCAAAAATCATGTCATTCCCTTGCACGATCTTCAGACAAACAAAGTCAATGGAGAAACCAGATTCACTTAACAGCTGGGTTACTACCTTATCAGCTTCAGTGTTTCACATAACAACTGAGGCAAGAAAGGTTGCAAAATGGGACAAAATTCATTTAACAAATGTCTCACTTAACAAGAAGTGTTGAGCTCAATTGTGGTTTTAAGTCAAGGACTACCTGTATATAGAACACAATAGGGCCATTAGGAGAGATTCCAACATAAATCTCCATGGGTTAGACACTTACAGTGCTTTTTCAATCCACGGAGAGAGCATATGGACCCAAAGTAATTATTTCTTATTTGTTGCACCATCTCTATTAAAGGTCAACGGCCATGGCCATTACAGAAATTGTTGTCTTGCAGACTTACCTAAGATACATATGCTACCTGGGGTATAGTTATAACTGATGACAAGAAGTTCCAATTGCTGAAGAGTTATATTAAAATGTAGGCAATATTTGTGTGTGGCAATAAGAGATAGACCCAAAGAGGGTTGCAAAAAAAATGCCTTAATTGAGGCTGGTTTAAGAAGAAAGAAAGGTCAGGATGAGTACTCATGCATGAAAGTGACAGAACTGAATAAAAACGACTCAGAATTTCTCCCATAAACATTTTCATCTGTTTTCAATTTATTATCGCTCTCCCTGGAAAAGGTAACTTCTTAATTTACCTTGCCTCGCCTTCATTTGACTTTCATTCCTTCCATGAGGGTATCATGCCATTCTTTGAGACCCTCAGGCTACATCAAATTATTTGCAACTATTCTAGGAAGGAAAGTCAGCCATGATGGAAGGAACAAGGATTCCAGCCCTCCAAAAGAACTGTCCACCTGCATTTCCCATAGGGTTGCCCCAGGAGAATTAAGGTGGATGACAGTTCTGGGATTTTACTACCGGTTCTGTGTGTTTAGGTTGGTGGGTGTGTGGCTTGGTGGGCGTGGCAGGGGAAGGATACTATAAAATCTCTATTCCCATCCCACTCCTGGGGTAAGGATACTGAAAATCCCCATTCCCTCCTCACCCCACTAACCTACTTTCCAGCTCCATTCTCCTGTGACAGGCAACAAAAGAAGACCCAGCCGATCAGCTGGCACTCAGGAGGCAGAGAATAGATGAGGGGTGAGGCCAGTCAGAGGTGGTATTCCAAACTACTCAAAATTTCCGCTACCAGTTCTCCAGAACTGGTCAGAACCTGCTGAATACCACCTCTGATAGGTGAGTTTCATTTCCTTCAACAGCCTCGAGTCACATCCAAGCCATTTTTAATCCAATCTTTCTTTTGTTTCTCGCTATCAGCCTGCAACTCTACCCACCAGAGTTTGCAGAGCAGGGGTGTCAAACTCAAGGGTGCTTAGATCAAACTCAAGGGTGCTTAGAACTCAAGGGTGCTTAGATCTGTGAGGGAACATGGAATTCGGGCGGGCTGCATGTGGCGTGTGGTGACATTGCATTTTCAGCCGCAATGTTACCTTACAACCTGCTGTCAGTGAAAATGGAGCCCGGGGAGGCCGTTGCAGCCAAAACTGGGGCCCAAGCAGGCCACACGAGGCCTCCTCATGCTCCATTTTTGCTGGCAAAGGGCTGCAGGAGGCAACCGAAAATGGAGCCTCCACGAGTGACATTGAGCCGGCCATGCCCATCCTATCCATGCCGACCCTGGATATGCCTTTCCCGCCCAGATGAGGTCAAACACAACGCTGATACGGCCCTCAATAAAATTAAGTTTGACACCCCTGTCCCAGAGTGTTGACCTGAAAAGAAAACTAACACAGTACAGGTATTCCTTGACTTACAGTAGTTCATATAGTGACCGTTCAAAGCTACAACAGCACTGAAAAAAGTGACTTATGACCATTTTCCACACTTGCGATGGTCGCAGCCTTTCTGTGGTCACATGATTAAAATTCAGAGGCTTGGCAACTGGTTCATATTTATGACGGTGGCCGTGTCCTGGGGTCATGGGATGAGCTTCAGCGACCTTCTGACAAGCAAAGTCAATGGTGAATCCAGATTCACTTAGCAACCAGGTGACTAACTTAACAAATGCAATGATTTACTTAACAATGGTAGCAAGAAAAGTCCTAAAACAGGGCAAATGTTTCACTTAGAAGCACAAATTTTGGGCTCAGTTGTGGTTGTAACTCGAAGGCTACCTGTATTGGAAAGAATCTAAGAATGGTACTTTTATGTCTATCTATCCATCCTTCCAATCGTTCACACACATCCAGCCACATACATGAGAGACAGTTTGGCATAGCAGTTAAAGGAGCTGGGCTAGAAGTTACAAGATCAAGAGTCTTGCCTGATGCAAACAGGTAGTGGGGTGACATTGCAGATGCTTTACAGATAATCAGAGTTGGAAGGGACCTTGTAGGCATCTAGTCAACGCCCGCCCCCCCCCGGACAAGCAGGACACCCTATACTATTTCTGACAGATGGCAGTCCAATCTCTTCTTGAAAGTCTCAAGTGATGGCACTCCCACAACTTACGAGGGCAATTTCTGTTCCATGGGTTGATTGTTCTCACTGTCAGAAAGTTTCTCCTTATTTCCAGGTTGAATCTCTCCTCGGTCAGTTTCCATCCATTATTCCTATCTGGCCTGCAGGTGCTTTAGAAAATAGATTGACCCCTTCCTCTCTGTGGCAGCCCCTCAAATATTGGAAGACTGCTATCATGTCTCCCCTGGTCCTTCTCTTCACTAGACTAGCCATGCCCAGTTCCTGTAAACGTTCTTCATATGTTTTAGCCTCCAGTCCCCTAATCATCCTGGTTGCTCTTCTCTCAACATCTTTTTTATAGTGTGGTGACCAAAACTGGATGCAGTACTCTGGGTATGGTCTTACTAAGGCTTTATAGAATGGTATCAGTACCTCACTTGATCTCAATTGTATCCCTCTGTTAATGCAACTTAGGATTGCATTAGCTTTTTTGGCTGCTGCTGCACACGGCTGGCTCATGTTTAGCTGGTTGTCCACTTTCAGCTGTTCTCTCCCAGCCCTAGTCCAGACAGCTGAAAAACATCTACTAACCTACAGTTACAGTGGGCAGATGTATTATACTATGATCCTTCATCCTGCAGTGGATTGATTCATGCTGATATTAATAATACATGTACACCTACATGCCAAATGGTTTCAGAAATAACATTTCCAACTTCTCAAAACTATTTTTCTTATGAACTCCTCCTCCCCCCACAACATATTCCGCACATAGCTTTAAGCAACTTGTAGGTATTAAGATGCTTAATTTAACATGACTCCCCAAATTTTTTAAGTCTATAAGAGAAAGATAGAGCCAGAAGGGTGCAACTTCAAAATCTTGGAAGTTTATGTTGAGAGAACTGTCACTGATAGAGCTTTAAAGTGTTTTGCAAAAAAAAAAAAAAAAAAAAACAACCCCAGAATCCTTTTCTCAATGATACAGAAACATTAATATATTAGACTTAGACTTTGAATGTACACTAATCGGAATACATTAAAATGAAATTTCATTGCACATAGATCTCAAAGGATTTCCACCTCCAATGTACACTACATAAACATGACAAAATAAATAGTTAACTACAAAATTATGCATATACCCACATATATTATATGACACAGAGAAACAACACAATCTAGTTTGGATGCTATATGTACCTGGTGAGAAAATGAATCTTGCAAGTTTATCAGACAGACGGCATAGGGAACAAAGCTGTTACAGAATCTAGAAGTCCTGCTAGAAATACTTTGAAATATCCTCCCAGAGGGGAGCAACAGAAACAGACCATGAAGTGGTATGTGGGGTCTCTAACAATGCTTTGAGCTCTAAGCACATAGCGCTTATAAGCAGTATCCTGAATAATGGGAAATGGGCTTCCTATAATCTTCTCAGCTGTCCTCACCACTCTCTGTATGGACTTTCTATTCCAGGCACTGTTACCACCAAACCAAACAGGGATGCAGTTTGTTAAAATGCTCTCAATAGTGCCTCTGTAAAAAGTGGCCAGGATAGAAGCAACAAGCAACCAGGATAAGAGCAATGAGAAATATTTCACGTATGAAATCAAAAACATAGAAATGCAATTTCCAGTTCTTTCCCAAGTGCAACGTGTCTGATAAGATGCTAAAAATCACTCCTTAACCTCATGCTGAGCTGATCCAGGGTTTGCATTTTTGAAATACAGGTTTATAAGCAGGGAGTACATTGTTCCCGTCTTCTTATGGCATTATGAAATGTTTTCAAAACGCATTTTGTCTCAGAACCAGCAGTTTGAGAAATTATAGTAGATTTCTGCAGGGATGAAAAGAAGTATAATTGGATTGTGGCCAAGGAACGAACCTGTTTTCTTTTTTTCATTTTAAGAACTCAGAATGCTTTGCATACATTTTGCTCAACAATATTTTCATTAAGGATTTACTGTGGTGCTGTAGAATCTCCAGCTAGACTAGAGGTAGATGTTAAGAGGGAGTCGAGCTTAGAATCCTTACACAGCAGAAAAATGGAGCAGTCCTGAGCTCCCCCAGAATCTCCGAAGCCTTATCTGTCCATTCCCAAGAGCAGGAGTGGGATTCAAAAATCCCAGCCACCAGTTCGCTGCCCAGTTGCTGAGTGGGCATGGCCATGGTAGACATGGCCTACCGGAACTTCCAGGAGGGTCGTCTTTGCCTTCCTGAGGGTCTAGAGGCTTCCCTCGGGCCTTTGGGAGGTCAAAAATGGCCTTCCCGGGCTCTGGAGGCCCCACAAAAGCCAGAAACAGGCCCATTTTCCCCCTCCCAGAGCCTCCATGTGGACCTTGCACTTATCTGCATCGAAAATATAACATGGAGACTCCTGGGAGGGGAGGGGCTGGGTGGGCGGGGCCAGCCAGTCAATTCAAATACTGGTTCAGTGAACCAGATGCAAATTTAACATCCGGTTCACCCGAACCAGTCCGAACTGGTAGAATCCCACCCCTGCCCAAGAGTATACAGTCAACCCAGAAGCAAACCAGGCTGAGGCCATCTTGGAGGTTTAAGAGTTGCCACAAGAAAGAAGAAGGGAAGAAATAAGATAGCTGGGGGTTTGTAGTCAAAACATTTTGTTTTTCCTGTGGGAACCAAGGACATTCCAACAGGTGTCTAGAGAGAGGAGGAATAGAGTAACCAAGCAACCAGCCAGCACCTCTATTGGACAATGCGACTGCTGATTTGGGGGAAGAGGAAACTTTCACTTTTTAATCTGGTGAAAACCATTGGAACTTTCAGAGTTGGTTTTCACCAATTGTGCCAATATGAGGTATCTAATAAATAATTCCTCAAGGAATCTCCCTGCCTCAGTGTTCTGCTTTCTATGGGTGCATTACTCAGGACACTGACATATACAGTCAATCTGATGAGATTCCTATAACATAGGTGACTGACAATAAGATTTCTTCTTGAGACTTTTCACAAGTGGTTCTGGTTGTTTGTGCTTGATGGACAGAGTGCTCACCTGTTCAAATTTTTGAAAGTTCAATTTAGGGAGTATTGGCTGTTCTATTTTAATGCTGTCTTAAACACTTATTTCAAGGCATGGAAAGGATTTTTCCTCTGGAGAATATAAGCAATTTGGGCAAGTCAGACAATATCAGGTGTGCAGCATCGGTTCTATTCCATTCAAGTCAGCAATCCAATTCGATTCAGACTTGTAAATTGACACCCCCCCACCAAAAAAATCACTTCCATTCAATCTGTACCTTCAAAGTGAACGGCCAAATTGAGTTGATTCGAACTTCTGATTTTAAAAAGTTCCATGCAAGCACGGAAGTTGTCTGAAGTGTCTGAATTGACTCAGTTCAAATCATCTAAAATTTCAGGTTTGATTCGACAAATCAAACCCCCAGATAAAATATTCATTTGATCCAATTTTTCTGGATCTGCTTGACACAATGAACCATAACTTAACTGTATAAGCTGGTTTTGCATTTCTGCTAGGTTAATCTACAGTTGGTTAGTTTATGAATGACCTTTTCTGTATCAATCAGCATGTCATTTTATAGTAAAATATATTGCTATGCAATCGAGATCTTCTCCCTAACAGGGATCTATTTGACTGAAATACTCTAAAGGTAAAGGTAAAGGTTCCCCTCGCACATACATGCTAGTCGTTTCCGGCTCTAGGGGGCGGTGCTCATCTTTGTTACAAAGCCAAAGATCTAGCGCTGTCTGAAGACATCTCCGTGATCATGTGGCCGGCATGACTAAACACCAAAGACACATGGAACACTGTTACCTTCCCACCAAAGCAGTCCCTATTTTTCTACTTGCATTTTTACATGCTTTTGAACTTGTAGGTTGGCAGAAGCTGGGACAAGTAATGGGAGCTCCATCCGTTACGCGGCACTAGGGATTTGAACCGCCAAACTGCCAACCTTTCTGATCGACAAGCTCAGCATCTTAGTCATTGAGCCACCACATCCCTCGTGAAATACTCTAGAGTAGCTCTAGGTTGAATTTGTTGTGTGAGACTTAGCACATTTTCAAAGGGATTGTGTAAGATTGGAGAAAATCGGTAATTATTCCGGGGTATTGGGGCTCAGAAGCTTCCTTAGAATGCCATTGCCATGTGCTAATATTTTATGCATTATCTCAAGTTGATAAAATAAAATGATTCATTTCAGACTTCAAATTTGCCTTCCGTCTACATACAATTCTGCACGACCAAATACTGCAGGCAAAAGGGTTAAAGTTTGTAGATTGGTCTAGTGATACAGCCTTTCCTCCTTCTCCTTCCTTC
>NW_020769310.1:3287691-3314910 GCF_900518735.1 Pseudonaja textilis | reverse complement strand
AAATCTTAAGATAAGGTTGCAAATAGCTTCAGGGGAAATTAAATCAGGTTCCTGCCACTAAGAAATGTATAAACCTTTCCTTCCTTCATTTAAATTGCATCTCTACCTTATAAATAAATACAAGTAGCTATTAAGGCAAGCTATTTTAACTGGGAAATCAGCTGCAATTGTTACAGGGCAGCCTGCTCTCTCATTCCTATTCCTGGATTTCAACAAATCTAAATCTATATATATGCTAGATGGGACAAGTTGGTTGTTGTGTGTGTGTGTGTGTGTGTGTGTGTTACAAATGCATGCACAAACCAACTTGTCCCATCTAGCTTGATTGCTGGCCTTAACAAATTGAAATAAAAATTCTCTTCTTAATCTTTGACTCCATGTACTCAGTCCTCATGCTGGAAAGAATGTAATGGTATGTATATGTCATTTCAAACCATATATCCTCCTATCCATACATAACTCTGGATTGCTAACTGTATAGCAATTAAAGATTTCCAATGGCCGTACCAGGGTGGGTGGGAAAGGCTAGGCATTTTCTCGACATGCACTTTGCCAGTAGGTTCACCCCAGAAGCCCTACCCTTGTGCCCATGCGAAAGTCTTCGGTGTTCTTTTGAAGATCAGCCAATCCTACGCAGATCTTGAAGAGAATGTTATTTTAAAGGAGAAGCACGATGGCAGAGGTCTTGCCTCTTGATAATGCTTAATAGATGGAACATGAAGCATGCCACCTCCACTGGACCTTACAAATAAGATGACACAGGTAATCCCGCCATTACGTAATTCTGTGACAGGTATGGTTTTAGGCAGGACACTCAGCACTTTAAACTGCATCCAGAAGCTGTTCTGACCCAGCTCCCCAAATACAACAAATCCTCTGATGTGAACTCAAAAGATTCCTTTACGAGGAATGCCGGCAGCCCCCAGCAACAAGTTTCTCTCGCAGGCTAACAAGTCTGTCCGGTCAGAAGATGGATAGTTGTCTGCCAAATCTATTCATCTCTGCCCTCTGCCTTTTATCCCCAGAACTAGCGTGGGGCTTCGCTAGCAGTAGTGGCTCTTCCATCCCAAGGATCAGCCCATAGATTTCCACTGCTCTCCTCTCCTCTGTCTTCTGCGCAGCCGTATGTCAGGCATTTGACCCAGCTGTTCCTCCTCTTCTTCATCAACCACCTCTAGACCTGGGATTGTTGACTCTCCATCTGAGGGCTGATGAGCCCAGGCTTTGCCTCTCTCTCTCTCTCTCTCTCTCTGTCTCTCTCTCTCTCTCTCTGCCAGCTCCATTCCCTCTTTCCCCACAGAGCTCCCAGGTTGCCCTGATGCTGCCCCTGACTTCCACACCTCTTCCTCTGATTTGGTTGCTGGAGGAACCGGCAGCTGATAGGCCACAACAGAAGCCTATTGATATTCACTGCAGCTTTCACATGGCTACTCACAGCTGCTTACGTTGCTGCATTCTGGATCAGTTGTAACCTGAGTATAACTTCAAGCGGTCCATGTAAAGTTTCACTGCAGGACAGGTAGTCCTCAATTTACAATCAATCATTCATTTAGCAACTGTTCCAAGTTATGATGGCACTGAAAAAAAGGAACTTGCAACTGATCGTCACGCTTATGACTGGTGCAATATCCCTACCATCACATAATCAAAATTTGACCACTTTCATGCCATTTATGACAGCTGCAGCATCCCAGGATCATGGGACTAACATTTGCTACCTTCCCATCCTGCTTTCAACAAGCAATATCAATGGTGGAAATCAGATTCGCTTAATGACTGCATGTCTGTATAACTGTATATAACAACATCCACTTTTAAAACAATGTAATCATATATTCCCATTGATGATCGTTCATCCAGGAAGAGAATATTTTACAGAATAAAAGAGTTGGAAGGGACCAACCCCCTGATCAAGCAGGAGACTTATGCCATTTCTGACAGATGGCTGTCCAGTCTCTTCTTGAAAGCTTCCAGTGATGAAGCTCCCACAACTTCCAAAGTCGCTGGTTGATTGTTCTCACTGTCAGAAATTTTTTCCTTATTTCCAGGTTGAATCTCTGTTTGTTCAGTTTCCATCCATTATTCCTTATCTGGCCTTCAGGTGCCTTGGAAAATAGCTTGACCCCTTCTCTCCTCTCTGTGGCAGCCCCTCAAATATTGGAAGACCGCTATCCTGTCTCCCCTGGTCCTTCTCTTCACTACACTAGCCAGGCCCAGTTCTTGCAACCATTCACCGTATGTTTTAGCCTCCAGTCCCCTAATTATGTCCATTGCTCTTCTTTGCACTCTTTCTTTTCTCTTCCTCAAAATGATCTGGCATGGATGGAGGCCGCTATGAACAAGAAATTACCATAGCTATAACACATCATACGAATGGTAACTAGACACATCCTGGAAGCTTTCTTCTGTTTTTGAGTTGGATTTCATCAAATGCAAAGAGTTTCTTGTAATAGGACAACATCCACTGAGTAATTAATTATTCATCAGCCCAAATAAATAGACTTTTCATATCTCCCACATTAAGTTGTACAATTTTCCAGGACATCTATTATGTCCTTTGTCAGTTGGTTCTGAAAAGAGCTGTTGCTTTTTTTTCCCGGCATTCATGGTGCTGCTTCTTGCTGGGAAAACCTTATGAGGTCCAGCAGCTGGAATGTGTAAACTATTTAGTCATGACAAAGTCAGGTTGCCTAGGGTGCACCATAAGAAAGCCAATCTACGTCGCTAGTCTACATTTCGATACAGATTTTATATGCTCTTTTTGTGAACTTTACGCTTTAATTCCGTTACTCCATACAAAATGAATAACATCGTCTGCAAGTTTAAGTAGGATGCCTCTTGTGTGAAATATTTCAATATATTAATTTTGACTCTCTAGCAGAGCTATAGTCTCCTTTCACGGGTTCCAAAAAATCTAGGAGTTTTGTCAGAATGATAAAACTTCTACTGTGATGACCCAGGGGATGGTGCGAAGGCAACACAGACAGAAAATAGGTATGAGTCCCTTTATTTACTCCAACTTTGCCCCCAACGTCCCGGTTACTCTCCGGCCTGGAGAAAAGCTCTACCACGAACCTACAACAGCCTCTGGCTGTGGATACTCCAGTCCAAATGCTATAAGCAGAATGACTGCAATCAATCACTCCAGCAGGCCAAAACAATGGGTCCAATAATTCCAGCAAGGCTGATAGGCACACAGAAGCATGGCAATAATTCACACAGACAGGAGGAATGCCAGGAATCCAGGCTAAAACTCACAACACTAGATAAATCCAGCATTTGTTCCTGACAAACGCCCTTCCCAACTGCCTCTCCTTTAAATTCCATCCCCAGGTGTGCCTTGTGAAGGGAATCAGGGCCCTTTCCTTCCACACGAGCCATGCAACCTACGTTGCTCCCTCTGCATTCTTCCCTGTGTGCCATAGGATGAGGAGGGGGTGGGCCTTGGTCTTCCTCGGAGCCACTCTCCCACTCTCTGTCAGCTATTCATCTTCCCCCTTAGATTCACTCTCTGGACGGGGGCATGACACTACTATGTAATCAAGATATAAGTTCCACCCCTTATGTATATGCATGCAATGTTGCAACATATCTACAACAGGGGTAGAGTTTGCATCACAACGTTGTATCATAGCTTTTGTCATTGGCTGTTCCCTTACCCTTCCCTCAGAGGTCTATCAATGTAGATTTTTCTGGCTCTGAAAGCGATATGCTGCAAGAATATTCACGCTCAAGGCCAAGTCTAAATACAATCTTGGCTACTGCTTAAACTTTTAATATTCAAGGGACACAAATTAGACATAGAAAAGAATATTCTTCTTCCCACGCTACCAGCAGTAACTTGGTATGAATTTCTTTAATCAGCATTCCGTCTGTCCTTTCCTTGCAAATTTAAGCAACATGAGTTAAATCCAACATTCTCTGACCTTTGCTGAAATACGGGACATAAATTATTTCCTTTCCTGCACACACCAAAGTTGATTGCAAAATGGGTGTACGCTGAAATATGAAAGCAAAAAATATGCAAAGTCCCTGCAGGGGGAAAATGTGTCGCTTGATGAATATATTTTAAAATGTTGATATGTCTTTCTCTCTTTCTCTTAAATAAAAAGGGCTATTTTTTTTTTTGTTCGTTTCCGGGCTCGCTTTGATGCAGGACCCCATTGTCAACTGTCAGAAATCCCTTATCAGGGATTTCTGACAGTTGACCCATCAAATGCTCATTTCACTTGTCTTCCTAGCCCTTATCGTTCTTTATTTTATCCTGCAAAGTCTGCCTTCTTGGCCCGCTGCCTGTTCTTTTGGGGAACATCAGCCAATGAATCTGGAATTCCCCATGAATCCATTGGCTCTACCGCAGAATGTGTCTGCTTCTTATCCCAAGAGAAACATTTTGCATACATTAGAGGATGTTGTGGTGACTGCTGTCACAAATAAATGTGTTCCTATTTGACCCAACTGTCAACAAGGAAAGTGGGACTTTGATACAACTGGGCTTTTCTTTAGGACCCAGATGTCAAGGCCTCCTTCTGCTGGGGTGTGGCATTGATAAACCTTAGCCAACCCCCAGATGGTGGGGGAAAGAGATAGCTGAAAAATAACATTAATTCAGGGCTACCAGACAAGTTTATTTTAAACAATAAGGCAATCTGTAGCTGCACCATTATCACTAAGTTTGCATGAAAATGGTAGATTTTCTGAATAGTGCAGTAAGAGGGTTAAATAGGGCTTGGCAGACAGGTAATTTTTTTCCCCTCAAATTATGGTGCATTAGCTGGACCAATTTTAAAAACTCTTGTCTTTTAAAGATATGGCTTTATTTCTTCTTAGCATTCATGATTGGAGTCAGTTAGGAACCAGCTTCTAAGAACCTGTGCTATGTGGTTGGTCAGATTCAGGGATGGGCTTCAAAAATCTTAGCAACGGGTTCTCTGCCCGGTTGCTGTGTGGGCGTGGCCATGGTGGGCGTGGCCTAGCCATTCACCTACACCACTCTGTGTGTGTCGGGGGGGGTGTTTTTGCCCTCCCCAGGCTCCAAAGGCTTTTCTCGAGCCTCCGGGATGGTGAAAATGGCCTCCCTGGGCTCCAGAGGCTCGAGGGAAGCTGGAAACATTTCTGGCTTTCCTGAACTTCCGTGGACACCCTGCACTTACCTGCATCCAAAACGGGCCACGTGGGGACTCCTGGGAGGGGAGGGGTGTGGTGGGTGGAGCCAGCCAGGAATGGGATTGGGGGGTTCTCTGCACAGAGTCTTAGCTAGGGGCTCTCCCGAACCCCCTGTAAATTCCCTCCAGCCCATCCCTGGTCAGATTTGACTATGTACTGATATAGGTAGTTTCTTTTTTATTTATTTTTATTTATTGATTTGATTTGCTAATCACTTACAAGATAATAGGTATAAGTATAAACATAGTTATGAATACATGAAATGGATACATATAAGAAAAATAAAAAGAAATAATAGGACAGGGACGGTAGGCACGATTGGTGCACTTATGCACGCCCCCTAGAGACCTCTTAGGAAAGGGGTGAGGTCAATAGACAGTCTAAGGTTAAAGTTTTTGGGGTTTGGGGAAGAAACCACAGAGTCAGGTAGAGTATTCCAGACACTGACCACTCTGTTGCTGAAGTCGTATTTCCTGCAATCCAGTCTGGTGCGGTTTACCTTGAGTTTGCATCTATTGTGTGCTCTTGTGTTGTTATGATTGAAGCTGAAGTATTCATTGACAGGTAGGGCATTGCAATGTATGATTTTATATACTATACTTAGATCAGACCAAAGGCAGCATAGTTCTAGTTTTTCTAGGTCTAGAATTTCGAGTCTGGTTTCATAAGGTATTCTGCAATGAGTAGAAGAGTGGAGAACTCTTCTTGTGAAATATTTCTGGACTTTCTCAACTGTGTTAATATCAGATACATAATATGGGTTCCAGACCGATGAGCCTGTATTCAAGTATTGGTCTAGCAAATGTTTCTCCACCTATGATCAGAATTGAGGTCAAAATTTCCATTGCTAAGTTCTTAAGTGAGTTGAGCAACATTTATGACCTTTTTGCCATGGATGTTAAGCAAATCATTGCAGTTGCTAAGCAGATCTTCCCTAGACCCCAAAAACTTTAACCTTAGACTGTCTACTATTGACCTCACCCCTTTCCTAAGAGGTCTGTAGGGGGTGTGCATAAGCACACCAACATGCTTGCCATCCCTGTCCTATTGTTTCTTTTCTTTTTTTTATTTTTCTAATATGTATCCATGTATTCATAACTATGTTTTTACTTATACCTATTATCTTGTAAGCAATTGACAAAAATAAATAAAGAAATAAAAAATAAAATAAAGAATCCCATTAGCACCCTGGCCTCAGTGCCTGTAGGATTAGCCAGCTCTTTGTGCCTTCTATACATCTAAAAAGCTCAGTAGGTATTTTCAGATGCAAACAGCAAAAATTTACAGAGACAACCTTGTCCTATCCATTTTCTCTGCTTCATTTGTGGTTCAGCTCATGTTTAAAAACTGCCTGCATAAATGCTATGCATTAATTACAGTTTAATATTGCACCATATTATGTTGGAATATGTGTGTGCATAGATAAGTAGAGATATATTGTAAATAAGACCCAATTGCTAGCTTCTGGATATGGGCCAGTCATCTTTAATTGCGTATGCTCTTCAACATTTTGTTTTTTAAAAAAGTACAACAAAGACATACCAAGCCAACAGTCAAAAGAGTTCCCAGGTAATTAATGCTCTGTAATTAAGCTTAATATGATTATATTTATATCCTCTGAGGTAGTTCACTGCACTGATAATTAATGCACTGAAAACAAATGTGAGGTAAGCTTCCCCTGCTTTATGAGAGAAATTCTTAGACTGACTTGCTGCTTTATTTCAACATCTTCTTACAATGAAGGAAGAGAAATAAGAATATGCAGGGCAGCTTTAGAGTGTCTTAAATGCCTGGGACCACAAGTGCTCTAACTCAGGAGTCCCCAACCAGAGGTGCTATTTAGCAGGTTCTGACCAGTTCTGGAGAACTGGTAGCTGTGATGACCCAAAGTGTAATACAAACGTAACAAAACCCAAAACATAAATAAATGTCCTTTAAGGCCTCCAACTTGGCCCCACTGTTCAATAATTCTCAGTTGGAGATAAAACATACTCAAAAATAGTCTTCAAAAGAAAGCAATACAATCCGAACATAATGAGCAGATAAAGGTGAAATTTAAAAAAAAAAAAACTACAATGATGAAATTTCCACAATGGATCAGGATAAGTAATTACCAAATTCAAGGAGATAACAAGGCACAGACTGTTGGAAGGACACCAACCAAGATAACTTCAGCCTAAAATAAAACCAGCTTTGCTTCTGGCAATGCTGTGTTTTAACCATCTGTCTTATATACTATTCTCCCCAGCTGCCACCAGTGAAGGGGATCATGGCCACTTCCTCCCTCGTAAGCCTAGCTGTTGCCTTCTCCGTTCCACCCTATGTGTCCTAGGATGCAGAGGGGATGGGCCTGGTTCTTCCTCTGACTGCCCAGCTGGCCTCTGCCCTTCCCCAGCCTCCTCCACAACCTCCGGAGCCTCACCTCCACTCCCTGTCAGCTGTTCCTCCTCTCTCTCAGAGTCCTCTACCAAGGGCATGACAGTAGCGGAAATGTTGAGTAATTCAGAGAACCAGTAAATCCCACCTCTGACTGGCTCCGCCCCCATCTCTTCTCTGCCTCCCGAATCCCAGCTGATAGGCTGGGTCTTCTTTGGTTGCCTTGCACAGGAGAACGGAGCTGGAAAGCAGGTTAGTGGGGTAGGGAGGGAATGAGGATTTTGTAGTAACCTTCCCCCAGGAGTAGAGAGGGAATGGAGATTTTGCAGTATCCTTCCTCTGCCACACCCACCAAGCCACGGCTGCCAAGCCATGCCACACCCAGCAAGCCACGTCCACATAACCAGTAGTAACCAAAGTTGAATCCCATCACTGTCCCCAACCCATGGGCTGTGGCCCCAGTACTGGGCCATGAGCCATTTGGAACTAGGACACAGAAGCAACAGGCAAGCGTCCATACGCGCATCCCCAATTGCGTGAGCAGTAAGTGAGTATGTGTGCTGCATTTGTGTGAGCAGAGGGTGCCCGTCACTTGTGCAAATAGAATAGAATAATAGAATAGAATAGAATACCTTTATTGTCATTGCATTCTACAAATACAATGAAATTTGAAAGCTACTCCAGCACAGTGTCCCAAACACCACATCACAATCACACTACAGAGTATTTTAAAATTAAAATAATTAAAATAATAATAAAAAAACCTAGTCTAAAACCTATCTAAAACATATAGTAAGTTAGATAGTTAGATAAATGGAGCTGTGCACCCACTTGTCAGCTGCTCACTCAGAACCATCCCCTCTCCGCCCCCCCTCCTCCCCCCCCCCCCCCCCCCCCCAGTCTGCAAAGCTAAAAAAATTTGGGGGGAACTGTGCTCTAACATACAGCCATCTGCCCAATTGCTTGAAGTGGTTTATTTGGGAAGGGAAAAGGGGAGAGGCGAAATGAGGAATTATAAGCAATTTCAAGGAAGTGTTGAACTGGTCACATTGCTTTATTTGGGCGTATGCCACTGGTCCACCTAAAGTAGTACAGCAAATGCATCCTCACAGTTTCGTTACCCATTTACTAGACTTCATTTTTCAATGCAGAATAACAGAGTAAGAAGGGACCTTGGAGGTCTTCTAGTCTAACCCCCCTGCTCAAGCAGGAGACCCTACCATTTCAGAATAACAGAACCTGATTTAAGAGAGTTGGAATAACAGAATTGGAAGGGACCTTGGAGGTCTTCTAGCCCAACCCCCTGCTTAGGCAGGAAACCCGATAACCATTTCAGGCAAATGTTTGTCCAATCTCTTCTTCAAAATCTCCAGTGTTGGAGCATTCACAACTTCTGGAGGCAAGTGGTTCCAATGATTTATTTTTCTAACTGTCAGGAAATTTCTCCTTAGTTCTAGATTGCTTCTCCTTAGGTTTCTCCTTAGTTCTAGGCTGGTTCTCTCCTTCATTGTTTATTGCTTAAATTAACACTTTGAGACTTGGCGCAGCTTTGCTTTTTCAAGGTGTGTCCTGCTTCTGCAAATGCAGCTTTTTTGTTGTTTTATACAAGACAGAGACATGAAAAGAAATGTTGCCTACAGTCCAAAGGTGTTACTGGAAAAAGAAAGAAACAACAACAAAAAAAGATTTGCCTTGGGTTGCCTCCTTCCCCAGCCATCACACACCCTCCCGAAGCTACCACCCTTAGCCTAAATTTCCATGCAATCTGGTCAAAACTCAAAAGTCAACTCTTTTTTTTCTTCTAATATGCTATCTCCAGTGCTGATTCAAGTTTTCGTGGTATCAATAAGAACAGCAGGCAAACTATTATCCTGCCATGATGTCTCCTTGTGGCCAATAGAATTGGCTTTACTTATTTGCCACATTACAAGGGTCAGAAGCTTAATTAGAATTTAGTGGAGAGAAACATCTGTTGAGATGCTAAGACGATGATTCCTATCTCTTCCTCCCCCCCCTTTTTTTATTTTTTGGCAATGTTTCCTTATGCTATTAGTTGCCACTTCTACGCATCTCTTGATCTTCTAAAGAAAGATTGGCTTAATGGGGAAATGCAAACACCGACTTTTAGTGGAGTTAGGATAGTTTCTTGTTTTTTAGAAGACTTTCTGTAATTAAATTAATGACCCTTAGCAAACATCTGTTTGGACATGTAGCCACAGGGGGGGATGGATTTCACTTTTATGCCTTGGTCTACCATGCTGATTTATGGGGTATTGGCCTCATAAAGATTTTTTTTTAAAAAATTAACTTTCAGGTAACTTCATTGATGTTTTATAACACCGCTGAAGACAGAGCAACAGAGTTGGAAAATACCTTGGAGGTCTTCTAATCCACCCCCGCTACTCCAGCAGAAGACCAGTGATGGTGAACCTTGTTGTTGTGGTGTGACAAAAGCGTGTGCGCGTGCTTGCCAGCACCCACAATGCAATGTGCCCCACCCCTCTGTGCATGTGTGCGCAACCCCCCCCCCCTTACCTGCATTTCTGGCATGCACTTCCGGCATGCACGCACCTCCCAGCTGATTTTTGGCCTGTTTGAGGCAGTTTTCACCCTCCCGGGGGGTTCGAGAGAAGCCTCTGCAGCCTTTGGAGGCTGAAAAACAGGGCCATTTTGGCACTTCCGGTTTTGGCACTTCCGGTTTTGGCACTTCCAGTTTCAGCACTTCCGGTATTTCCAGAAGGCCTGTTTTTCGGCATCCAAAGGCCTCAGAGGCTTCCCTCGAGCTCCCAGGAGAGCGAAAAAGGCCTCAAATGGGTCAAAAATCAGCTGGGAGGCACGCATGCACAGTGCAGGCAAGTTTGGCTGGGGCTTGCATGCCCAATACCATTTCAGATAAATGATTGTCTAATGTCTTCTTAAAAACCTCCAGCCACAACTTCTGGAGGTAAAGACATAAAGCTGGACACTTAAGAGTTCTCTGTATCTCCATAAGGTCATCTTCCTTATTCTCTTCTTCTGCTGTTACTATTTAAGGGGGGAGGGTGCATATCCACAACACAAAAGATGTTGCTTAGCACTAAAGAAATGAACATGGCAAAAACTAAATGTTCTTTCATTTTGAATATAAATGTAATTTAGGTTAATTTAAGTAGACTATACATAGTTACCTTACATTGACAATTGTAACTCCATGGCAACTTAGGAAAGGCTGGCTGTACATATCTAGTAGAGGAATGTACCAGAAAGCTAGCTATGACTTAGAACAGGGGTTGCCAATCTTTTGGACCTCAGGGATCACCAAACTCATAATTTTAAATCCCTGGGAAAAATCCCCAAAAAAGTGTGCAGGAAAATTCCCCACCCCGTTTTTCTACCGATCAATCATTTCTTATTTAGGATCGCAGGATACCATCTCTAGCTCCGTTCTCAGAGGGAGGGAGGGAGGGAGGGAGGGAGAGAGAGAGAGAGACTTTTGGCTTCATGCAAGGAAAGCAGCAGAAGCAGCAGAAGTCTTTCTTTTTCTCCCCCAAACTCTGCCAGAATGGCACAGCCTCTTGGAGCAGGATGCTTTGCAGGGTCCCAAAGACTCATTTCTGGTGGAGTTTGGGGGAGAGAAAGAAAGACTTTTGCTGTTTTCCTTGCATGCAGACAAAAGTAGAAGAAGAAAGAAGTGGAAAGAAGCAGCCTGCTGGCCAGGAGAGGCGCATGGGATGCATGGGGCAAGTCCCCCCCTCCGCCTTTCCCCCCTCCCCTCATTATCTCATGTTGTTCCCAATGCAAGTGACGCAAGCCTTGTGTTACCACGAAGCCTGGATTAATTGCTTTGGGGAGTGCTTTGGGGGTGACATTTCGCTGTGGACCACCAAAATTTTCTGTTCTTCAGCCCACTGCTTGGTGACTACTGACTTAGACAACAAACCAGGATTTAAGCAAACCATGTCATGGTGCAAATTATGAATCAGTCAATGGAAATAAATTCTTTGATTATCTGAATTAGTACTGTGGAAACAACAATGGCATTCTAAGGTTTCAGACATGGCCGTCCCTGCAGATTTCATGAATTGAACATTGGATTCCTGAACCGAAGAAGCTTCGTGGATGAGAAGCGGAATGTCTTCCATGAAAAGAAAATCAAGAAAGTTGCCTTTTGGAAAATCAACTTTGGGACAAACATGACCTGGATGATTGAGAAGCTTCATAGGCAATAAACTTGGGATCTTTTCTGAAGAAACAACATTTTCTGAGAAGGACCATTAACTTTGCTTTCAGGGTTTACTGAATGAGATCAGAAAAAAATCTCAAACAAAAATATTTGCTACAACCAGTGGTGTTCTGTAACAGCAGTGGGTTATTTATGTACTCCTATATTTTCTTCTTCTTTTAATCAGTTGTGTCTGATTCTCATAGACTCCCTGGACAAGCAAAGTTTTTCAAAAGATTTTGTCCTTGCCTGCTTCCTAGGGATAAGAAAGAGTGACTGGCCCAAGGTCTGTCAGCTTGTTTTGTGCAGAATTAGAACTCACAGTCTCTCAGCTTTCTAGCTTGGTGCTTTTAACCACAAAATAACAGAATTACAGAGTTGGAAGGGACCTTGGAGTCCAACCCCCTGCTCAAACAGGAGACCCTATACCAGGGGTGTCAAACTCAAGGCTCGCAGGCTGGATTTGGCCTGCGATGTGGTTGGATTCAGCGTTGCTTCGGCCCAGTCTACCCAATCCGAAGAGGAAATATGCCAGCAGTTTGGGGAGTGGTGTCAAGCTATCCATACCCACCCAGTTGGCCACCCCCAGTGACTGGTATCAAATTGGCCATGCCCACCAAGTTTGGCACACCCAGCCACCACCACCCCATGGTCAACCACAACCCTGATGTGCCCCTCAATGAAATTGAGTTTGACATCCCTGCCCTATACCATTTTGGACAAATGGCCATTTACTCTCTTCTTAAAAGCCGCCAGTGACGAAGTACCCCCAATGTCTGAAAGCAAGCCATTTTACTGGTTAATTGTTCTCCCTGTTAGAAAACTTCTCCTCAGTTCTAGGTTGCTCCTCTCCTTGATTAGTTTCCATCCATTCCTTCTTGGTTTGCCTTCGGTTGCTTTTAAAACTAAGCTGTTCTTTGTGGCAGCCCCTCAAATATTGGAATGTTGCTATCATGTTCTTCCTAGTCATTCTTTTCGCTAGACTAGACACACCCAATTGCTGTAGCTGTTCTTCATTTGTTTTAGCCACCCTTAATCATCTTTGTTGCTCTTTTCTGCACTCTTTCCAGAGTCTCAACATCTTTTTTATAATGTGGCAACCAAAATTGGTTCAACCTGTACTGAACTGGCTCTCCTGTATTCCTAATATGGATGTGCAACCTAATAGAAATCCCTCCCATGGTATTATTTAGTTATTAAGACAGAGTTCATGGGTGCTGGATCTCTTTATATTTCTCCTATAATTCTTCATGCAGTTTCCCATAAATTCCCATTATACCATGACTTCCCCAAGCAACTCTTTCTTAATTTAAAATTTCTTCAGTGTAGCTTTTTTTTTTCTTTTTCTTTTCTTTTTTAATCAGAGCACACTGGCGTTAAGAAGCTATCTGCATCTTCCAGATATCTTTCCTTTTTGAATTTCTACCTGGAGAGGCATCAAGGCATTTCTTCGGGCCTTTTGACCTCCTCGGTGGCACCCCTCAAATTCAGAATGATTGTTTACATATTGCAAATGATAAATACATCTACATATTGTAAGAAAGAAAGGTGGGGTCTGTTATTGCAATCTGCTAAATTGGGTCAGAGGAAGGTCAGGTGTAGCTCAAACTCAAGAATTCAGCTAATTGACCCAACCAATTAACCCTGAGAGTCTTTACTCCCAGACAGGGCCAAGTTTCTTATCACATAAATATAAATAAGAGATGGCTTGAGCAAGGAAGCAAAAGGAAAGGACTCAGGGTGTAAATATAAATTTAATGGGAAAAGTCAAAGATCCAAGTGATGTACAGCCCAGAGTTATAGAACAGAATAGAATAGAGTTGTAAGGGACCTTGGAGGTCATCTAGTCCAACCCCCTACTCAAGCAGGAGACCCTATACCATTTCAGACAAGTCACTGTCCCAGTCTCTTCTTTAACAACCTTCAATGATGGAGAGTCCACAACTTCTGAAGGCTGTTAGGAATATGAGTCACCTAACAGCTATTTGAGTTAGAAATATATAAACCAGGATAAACATTTTAAAACTGTATCTTTAAGAAAATGCAAAACTGTAATTAGGTGTGGTTTCTCAAACGGCCATAAGATGGAGCCAGAAACTTGGTTTGTCTTAGTCTGAGTCTCAGAAGAGAGTGTATCTGTTTCCTTCTGTTGGAAAGTATTGCTGTTCCTCCATTTTTCCTAATTGACTGATATTATTGGATTTGATGTAAGTCTGATACTGAACTGTTTTTGACACTGGACTTTGATATTGGAATTATCCCTGGATTGAACACTGACTGATCTTACCTGTGAATGACTTTGGACTGCTTATTTTGAACTTTGCTTAAACCTTTCTGGAAGTAAAAACATACATTTACTGTACAGTGTATCTGTGTTCTGTATGTGTATTATTCAAACACTACTCTCAAATACGTCTCCCTGTATGCGCTCATTCTCCTAACGGGGAATTACCTCAACAAAGGCAAGCTGTTCCACTGGTCAGATTGTTCTCACTATCAGCAATTTTCTCCTTAATATTCCAGGTTGCTTCTTTCCTTGATTAGTTTCCATCCATTTTTCTTTGTCTTGCCTTCTGGTGCTTTGGAAAATAAATTGACCATCACCCTTAGTCCTTCTTTTCTCTAGGCAAAGGAACAATTCCAGAGAGATTTGAATTTGATGAGTGAGAGAATCCCAGGCTTAAATCCCCATTCAGCCTATTTTATAGTCTGCAAAAATCCAAATGACCACTAGATGGCAACTGAGTATTAGCATTTTTCTGGATCTCTGCTGTCTTCTAGTGGTCGTTCAAATGTTTGCAATTCAGACCTTATGGCTTGATAATTTATTTACTTATTAAATTTTTATTCCACCTTTATAAGCAATCAAGGTGGGATAAAGGCAGCAAACATATATAATACTCCTTCTTACTATATTCTCCACAGCAACAATCCTCTGAGGTAGGGTGGGCTGAAAGAGTGAGTTGCCCAAAGTCACCCAGCCAGCTCTCGTGCCAAAGGCAGGATTAGAACTCCTGCTGATTGGCCCAAAGTCACCCAGCTGGCTTTCATGCCTAAAGTGGTACTAGAACTCACAGTCTCCTGGTTTCTAAAGCAGCCTCTCAACCACTACAGCAAAGCGGTGCATTTTTACATTTTTCACACTTATTCCCAGTATTTATATACACAAACTATCCAGCTGCAGGCGTAGAAATTCTCAAATATATCCTTTGAGACAACTCATTTCAATATGAGAGACACTATTTACCCAGAGATAAAGTTGTAGCAATATCTCAGAGTTGAAATTTTTTTAAAAAAATTACATTCTTTTTGGGTGTAAGCCTGAAGTTGGAAGAGTGGGTTAAGCTTAAAGTAGAAGTAGAAAACACAAGACTGTAGTTTGGAGAGCAATCGGTTCTATAATTTTTATTCATTGTGATTTGCGGGGGAAAATACTTAAGCTTGATTTAGAGTCGCCCACAACTGTGTGTAGGCATCGCCCCATAACTATGTGGTGAAGAGATTGATAGGTAAGTGTTGGTTGAAGATGGCTGCAGATGGGCTGACACAACATCTCCCAAATTGCAACTGAATATTGTGCGGAGATACATATCTTGTTTGAGGATTGGTTGATCTGATCCCATGTTCTGTGCTTTGCTGTTTGAGCACTCCCTAGCCAGAACATTAACATTAACAAATGGGTCTGCTTGGGCAGGGGGTTGGAGTAGATGACCTACAAGGTCTCTTCCAACTCTGTTAATCTGTATCTGTATATTTGCAGAGGTATAAATGCAACAGCTAAACAACTGTCAACCAAATGACAGGGGCATACATTCCCTGACATCAGTGGTGGGATTCAAATAATTTTACTACTGATTCTGTGGGTGTGGCTTGGTGGGTGTGATGTAGTTTGGTAGGTGTGGCTTGGTGGGCGTGGCAGGGGAAAGGTACTGTAAAATCTCTATTCCCTCCCCACCCCACTAACCTGCTTTCCAGCTCTGTTCTCCTGTGCAAGGCAACAAAAGAAGACCCAGCAGGTCAGCTCGTACATGGGAGGCGGGGGGGGGGGGCAGTCAGAGGTGGTATTTGTCAGTTCTCTGAACTACTCAAAATTTATGCTACTGGTTCTCCAAAACTGGACAGAATCTGCTGAATACCACCTCTGCCTGACATGCAGTGATGGAAAAGTCTAATTCAGGGCTCGGGTGGTAGCTCCTGCCCCACAGAACTCTACTAGGAATCAGGTCTTATTTCTCTGTCACCCTGCATGGTGGCCCTTCTCTTATGCAACTACCACATACCCTTTAGTAACATTTCTATGAGCTGGAAACTCACAGAAATTCTGTTGCAGCCTTTACCAACCATCAGACTGGCAGAGCAATAGCACTTAGCAATAGCACCTAGACTTATATACTATTCCACAATGCTTTACAGCCCTCTCTAAGCAGTTTACAGAGTCAGCATATTGCCCCCAACAACCTAGGTCCTCATTTTACAGACTTCAGAAGGATGGAAGGCTGAGTCAACCTTGAATTGGTGAGACCCAAACTGCCAAAATGCTGGCAGCCAGTAATCAGCAGAAGTAGCCCGCAATACTGCATTCTAACCAGTGCGCCACCATGGCAGTCAAATTAATGGTGATTCCTGATGTCTATTTCCAACCTATTTTACTGGAAAGTAATGATTCGATACCCTCCCCGTGTTGTCAGCAGGTTCTGTATTATCCCCAGTATTAGAACTAGTAAAATAACCAACAATGGCACAACTAGAAGAAATTGGGAAAAGGCCTTGTGACATACCAGCAATTGTTTAATTAATATTAAATCACAATGTTTATTCTACCTGTCATTATAGAATAATTCAAAATATTTTCCATTGGACTGAAAGACAGAGCAGTGGATCACAATAGCTGGGCTCATACACATACAGTTTTGTTAAGTGTGAATCCACCCATTTGTACTTTATTCAACAAATCATTAAAATATGGCTTAGTACAGTACACAGAGCCAATCACAGAGTAACCCTGTTTGAGCATATTACTGGCCTGCTGTAGGAGAAGGAATAGCAGAACCTGGGGCAGAGTTAAAAGAGGTATCAGCTTAGAATCCCTACATAGTCACAAGCAATCTAACTATAATGCTTCTTGAATTCCACTGACCCTTATCTAATACGATTAGCAATCAATTAGTTTAATTGGACTTTCCGGCTGACCCCTGGGATTTCCAACCTAACATAGTGATAAGGGAGAGAACAAATTATTCTTTTTTTTCTGGGTTCCCTCAAATTTGCTTTCCATGGATGTTGACAGGAAGAGCAAAAAATTGAATCCCACCACTGCACAGCAGATTATGGGAATGTGACTGCCATAGTTTTTTTGTATACATTACAGAGCAGCAGCCAATACTGCATATGAGAGAACAGGAAAACCATCACGTTTTCACATGCAGAACATGGCAGCGTGCATTTTCTTCAGGCATATAATCCTGAAAACATCTATGACTTTTTATTATCTATTTTGGCAGGAAATACAAACGCTTCTGCCAGAAACCTCTGAGGCTTAAAAGTAGCAACCTGACGTTGCCATGTAATCCTTAGAAAGACGACAGACAGGAAGAACAATCATATGTCGCAATTTACTGTTTGAAAATGCTTATCGTCAAAACAGTCTTTTGATTCTTCCAAAATGTATTTTGCATTGTTATCAACTGGAAAAGAATAACATTCTGTATAGCAGATGCTGTACATAACCCAATTCTCCAATAGAGCCAATATATTGTAAATACAAAGTGAACAGATGTTCACCCACCTCTCTCCTGGAAAAAGAACAGCTAGGTAGATCGTGTACTTAACCCTCACCGACGTGAAGAATTCCATAAAGCTGGGGGTGTGGGTGACAAATTCATCCTTTGCATTAAAAGACTTTCCCTAATCTCTGAATCATTTCACTAATATATTTCAGGCTATGCTAGAATTTCATAACGCCATGTTTCCCTCGTTCAATAAAATAAGGATAAGCCACATCCAATTTTATCTAGGTACAGTAACCAGATATTTCATTTTCCTTCCAAAACAGCAAAAGAACTGACAGCTCACAACTCAAATGTTCTTATCTGCCTGAACACAGCACAAATGTATTTACATCTGTTGGCATTACAAACAATGTTTCTTCAACCATTTCAGCAACAGAGTCACACGGTATGGTTTGTCTGGATGAGATTCCAACATCATCCAGATCTTGGGTTTCCTCTTCCATGCTAACCCTGGTGCTTCATCCACTCCAACAGTAATTTCTAAACAGAAACAAGATCCTCCTTCTGGAAAACCTCAACTACATGCGAGAAAATAGCCAAGAAAGGAAAAGACATTATCAGCTTTGGAAGCCATATTCCACACTGCCACATAGCCTGAGAAAGGGGGGTGATTTCAACTGAGGGGTGATTTCAATTGAGTAGTTCTAAAAAGACAAAATAAAATTATTTTCTTAGTTCAAGGTTATTAAGTGTGGCACAAAAGAGAAAAAGAATCTTACACTGGGACAGATCGTGATTGGTCCATGTGATATGATGTTGGGAGAAAAGGGGATGGATTGTAGTTTGGGACATTGTGGGAAGTCCAGGAAATTTTTAGTTTTGAGATTCCACAGATCTGCCAGGTGCTATTCTAATAAAGGTACTTTTGAGATTATGCTTATCTCGGAGTTACTGATTGGAATGGAGGTTTGCTAGAACTCTGACATCCTCTTGAAACTAAAAGTTTCCCAGACTTCCCACAATGCCCCAAACATCTTCAACCATGAGGGAAAAGGACTAACACAACTCAGTATTTATCGGGATAAATAAAAGCTTTGGTTCATGTATCAGAGTTTCTGCAGTGCCACCTTTGAGATAAGAATTAGGAAACGATGGGGAATAAAACCCCTCAAGGTTAAGTTTTAATATCAATGTCACACACTGAGGTGGAAAAACTGATATTTGCCACTGACTGTAGGACAATATGGAATGCCATTAGAAACTGTATTAATTATTTAACCGTTGCTATCTTTGCATTTACATTTGTAGTTAAAGGCAGATCTTAGAAGCTGAGGAAAGGGCTAATGGAATGGGAAAATAGATCAGGTATCAGATGATGAGTTTTAGAAATTTGTTCTCCCCTGAAAATATTTAACTAGAGGTTGGGTTAGGCTTAGATGAAGATGTTATAATAATGGTTGCCTCCAGAAGAGTTGATCTAGGGGATTTTTAGGGCCCCTTTCAGTCCTTCTAATTTATTATTATGAAGGTTTTTAAGCTCTTGCTAGTAACTGGTAAGCATGACTGCATCTCTCTTTTTATCTCATGTAGGAACAACATGTATCCGCTGTATATTTAATTCTATCTCCTTGGTCTGGGTAGATCTGCTTATGAATATAAAACTCCCTGTACTTACGTTTAATGGATGAGCTCAACTTCCAGCATTGTGAGAGAAAGAGAATTCTTATCTCTTTCCATTATTTCCCTATTTTTCTGGGCACTTTGCATGCTGCTCCTTATCTGTCTTTGTTCCATGTTGAAATGACCCAGACTCTAAGGTCCTTCCTTATAAGAAATATTTCTGATTTTTATTCTGAAAGTATTGGGCACTGATCCCTTCAAAATCCTCAGGAAACCTTTCTTGTTCACACAGGAATATCAGAACATGGTAAACTCTGCCGTGTTTTCAGAGATGAACACTAAGAATTCATGACAGAGTAATGCATGAAGAAAGGAAGACATGCAAGCAATTTTCATCCCAAGCTATTGTAATTCCAAACCTGAGCTTGGTTTCCTGCCCTGCTTTGCAAATCATCCAATATTCACTCTTGTTCCTCATTTCAGCAAAAGAAAAAAACCTTCACTCAGAAATGTTTGGCAAAAACAAGTTTTTATTAATTGAATAGAAGCTTTGCACATGACAATCTGGGTTGGTGAGCTCTAAAGCTGAAGACTTCGCTGTCCAGTCATGTTCAACCACATGGCATGGTGCTCAGAGGTGGTATTCAGCAGGTTCTTACCAATTCTGGAGAACCAGTAATGGAAATTTTGAGTAGGTTGGAGAACTGGCAAATGCCACCTCTGACTGGCCCCACCCCCATCTATTTTCTGCCTCCCGAGTCCCAGCTGATTGGCTGGCTCTTCTTTTGTTGCCCTGAACAGGAGAACGGAGCTGGAAAGCAGGTTAGTGGGGTGAGGAGGAAATGGGAATTTTGCAGTAATCTTCCCCCAGGAGTGGGAAGGGAATGGAGATTTTACAGTATCCTTCCCCTGCCACATCTACTAAGCCACACCCACCAAGCCATGCCCACAGAACCAGTAGTAAAAAAAAATTGAATCCCACCACTGAATGGGATCTCACCCCATTGCGCAATTCTCAGGTCTCGAACTCAAGCTGTCAGCTCAGTGTTTTTTTACCACTGAGCCATTGCATGTCTGGGGTATCCTTTATGAGGCCATAAATGAGGAAATAGGGCAGAATTCCCCAATCAGAATTCAGTCCATATTGAATAACAATAACAAAAAAATTTTTAAAAAAAAATTGAGTTAAAGTTCTCATTACAGTGACATACGCTTTAGAAGCTTATATAGCTCTTTGGACCAATGCTCTATGCATTCCTGTTTGGCTGTCCTGCTTTACCTTAACAACACAGAAGACAACCATGAAATATCAACATTTGCTAAGTATTTGCTTGTAAAGGATTTGGTAGAACATTCCTTGCCAAAATAACAACGAATTGATTATTTTTTATTGAAAATATAAAGGCCCCCTCGATTACTGCATGGATCTATGTAGCGAAAAATAGAAAATGAGAAAAATGAATGACTTTTGAGGTAAGATTTATCACAAATAAACAAACAAACAAACAAACGAATGAATCCTAGCTCATTTCGTGGGAGGGGCAAGGAATTGTGTTCAGCATTTTTTTTCTTAAATCTTTGGTAATCTCTTCATCCAACAGACTAAAGCCAAAACAGACCCATGTTCCAATATCGATTGAATAACATTGATTTCCACTGCCACCCCACCCACCCCCACGCAAACATACATTTCTATGTCTTTTCTAAAAAGAGAAAGAAATGATTATTGTGTAGCGATGGGTGGTTTTCTTCTAACCCTGTTTTCAGATTGATCTGAGAGCGTTGTGCGAATGTGTTGTTTCCAGCTCAGTGAACTTGTGTATCTGAGATACACAAACGTCGTTATAATTTGCAATAGGGAAAGGAGAGATGGGGGCAGCGAGGAAAAAGGAGACAGGGAGATAAATGTTATAGGCCAGTGGTGGCTAACCTTTTGGGGCTCCTGTGCATAAAATTGTGCATGTGCGCTTGCGTGCCAGCACCCAGAAGACAATGTGCACACACACACACGGCCGCTGTGCATGTGTGAGCAATCCTCCCCGCCCCCCCACCCCCTACCCTGCACTGCGCCTCCCAATTGATTTTTGGCCCGTTTGAGGCCTTTTTCGGCCTCCCAGAGGCTTGAGGAAAACTTCTGCAGTTTTTGCTGGCCAAAAGATGGGCCCATTTCATCATTTCCAGTATTTCCAGAAATACAGGAAGTGATGAAGCAGGCTTATTTTTCGGCCTGCAAAAGTTTTCCTCAAGCCTCTGGGATCAGCTGTGAGGCACACGCATGCATAGTGAGGTAAGTTTGCTTGAGGCTCGCGTGCCGGCACAAATGGCTCTGCATGCCACCTGTGGCACACCTGCTATAGGTCCGCCATTACAGTTATGGGCAATGGTGGGATTCAGCCGGTGTAACAGTTTGTTCGGAGAGTGCACGCTTCATGCACTATGTGCGCACATGGTGCATTTGAAAACAGCTCTAAAACTTACCTTCTACTGCAGCCACACTAAGTAAAACAGCTGAGGCATGGCAATCCACTCTGCCACGCTTATCAGCTGGGCTTCAAACAAAGGAAATATAGGACAGACTAGCGCAGGGCGGGTAGGCAGGGCCAACTCATCGCTGGAACTACCAGTTTACCCAAACCAGTCTGTACTGGCTAAATCCCACTCCTGGTTATAGGTTTAAGAACACAACAATGAGTCTTGACATACCAAAGCTGCCTGGTTCATTTGAACTTGTATCCCCTGTGCAGGAATGAAATTTCAAATGTACAGTGGGTCAAGATGAACTGCTGAGTTTCATAAACTCCTGAATGTACTTCATCTCTCTTTAAGCCCCATACAAAGATAGGAAGACCATCACCATGGGAATACACTTAATAAACCTAGCATCAAATTTTGAATGCAAGATGAGTACATTTCCCCCCCCCCCCCTCTTTGCCATGTTATTTATCCATTTGCTTTTCCTTCTGGGTCCAAGCATGAATGTGGACCACAGAACTGCTTGGGGGCCGGGGGCAAGAAGAGGTATATTGATAAATTTTGAACTTTGTTACTATATATGTTGACAACAGCAAGTCTATTGTATGCGCAAAAATGGAATGACACTTCGATGCCTACCATGGAGAAGAATGGTTGCAGAAGATGATGGAGTAGGCTGAAATGGCAAAACTGACTACTCTGATTAAAGAAAAGAACATACGTACTTTTGTCTCTACATGGAAATTGTTTCTGAATGTTGTGATTGATGTAGAAAAAAATGTAACTTTGACTTTGGGTTTTATATATTAGATTGATAGCTCTTTATAGAAATGACTTGTTCATATTATTATGAAAAAACAAAATGCGGTGATTTGATATTAATGCCTTATTCAAAAGAGAGAGTTGGAAGTCAGTGCTTCTTTTTTCTTTTCCCTACCTTTCCTCACTTTTTTCCCCCTTTCCCTCCCCCCACTGCTCTTTTATTTACTTTTGCATTTAGCATTTTATAATACTTTATAACTTAATAAAAATGTTGAAAAAAGGAAGCGTTATATAGTTCAAGTACTACAATTTAATTTAAAAAAAACATAAAGCAAATCAGAGAAAGATATTTTACTTTTACTTCCTCTCTTGATATCATTATTTGCATGCTCACATATAGCAAGCTAAAACTATAGAGTGGTAAAGGCTCCAAGCTAGAAACTAGAGACTAAAAAGGACATTAAATAGTTAGGAGAAAGTGGGGAAGGGAATTACAGATGCGTTAATTCCCAAAAGATGTACTCAAGGAATGTTGAAGTAAGAATCAGTTATTCATCTAGTTGGCTTTTTAAACTTGGTGGAATTGGGAAGGACATATTTTCCTTCATTTTCTCCAGACCCAGGAACCCATGGGTCTTTCATTCTATGACTTTCCAACCCTGTAGTTGTTTGATAGGAAAACTGTGTTGTCATCTACTGAAGGCCAATATAATGTTTCAATCTAGAAGTAAATTTTGATGTGCTACTGTATGGTCTTGATAATATTTGTGAACGTTCATGATTTTTTACCCCAATAAATGACAAGGACCCTTTTCTATCACATAGACTGAATGAGTTTTTAGGATTTGCTCTCCTAGGAAAGAAAGGAACCTAAAGCTGTGGCAGAGGAAAGCCTTCCTCCTTAGCTCTTAGAATCAAGGACTCTAGCTCTTGTTAGAGTCAAGGACAAGGATTGTGCATCAACACCCCAAGAACTGACCATTCATAAGGAAAGCAATAAGTTGCATCCAAGCTTGTTAGACCTGAGTGGGTGCAACTCACATCCTCCTCTTGCCCATATGGAGCACAATACAAACTCTACTGAAAGGTTGGGGAGGAGAAAACTTCTGGAGCAGATGTAGAAGTTTCACATGGATGTATGAAAGATGGGATCGAGGAAAATGCCCAGCATACTTTAGGGGAACCGAGTCGTGTAAATATTGTGTGCAGCTTGCAATTTCCTAAGATATAAAATATGTACTAATGCTAGCCAAGTTCTAGGTTAGTTGCATGTTAAATTGGGTCTAGAATTGTTAGTAAATAAGGACTGGTATGAAGTATTCCCTCCCATCTACTATCACCTAAAGTCAGATAAGGCATTTAGCACAGCTGTCACTGGGGACATTCAGAGGCATTATTGTCACTATAGGGAGATCTTCTGCTTACTGTCACCAGCTAGATCCTTCGAAGCAGAAATGAATCCAGGAATTTATTTAAACTGCAAACATGATTCCCTGCAGAATATTTGAATGAGCTGTGAATGGACTGCCAATTCTTTTTGTCATGTGAATATGATTTTATTTGTTAAAATACTTGTTATTCTATTGATTTAATTTGATTTGCTAGAATTCACACTGACGTTAGCTCCACCTGATCATTGTATACAACAACTCAAACCAGAGCTGCTATGACCACTAAAAAAATCATATTTTTATTAGGAAACCTTTCCTTCATCTCCTAACCCAGAGAAAGTTATGAGAATCTGTATCTTTGATTAAGCCAATTAGTATCTATCTATCTATCTATCTATCTATCTATCTATCTATCATCTATCTATCTCTTTTAATTACCCCATAATCCCTTACACCAGAATGGAGTGGAGGCAACTGAATGGAACTGAGTGTTTACTGGCCAGATGCCATTCCTATCACCAATGCAGAGTTCACAGCAGATAATAATTCATTGTGCCTAGAGAGAGAAATATTTTCTGCTACCTAGGATCAAACACACAGCCTCCTGATCTTGAGGTGAGAACTCCACCACAAGGCCATTGCACCACTCACAAAGTAACTTGGACAATATATCTATGAGCTTAATCTATATTGCAGTTCAGGAACTTTGGCTAGCATAAACAGTTGATGGTTACTGAGCAAGCTGGAAGATTCGTTCAGGCACCGATAATGTTACATTAGAGTTGATGACCAAAAAAGTGATGGATGGACTGCCTTCATGAAGACATGTGAACTGTAGGGCTATTCCCTGCCAATGCTGCAGATTGGACCAAGTTGTGGATGAAATACAAATTTGCAACCCTGCCATATGTGTGAAATAACCCAAAGAACAGCAAGAAGACTGATAATGTTGCCTAGTTGGATAATGAAATGTCTGCAGGCAAATAGCAAAGCTCGGAAGGCCTCCACAGTTGAACCCTGAGCCACATATATTGTCAGCCTTCAAGATTTTCTTCCTTTGCTTTGCATCTTTCGGCTGTCATAAGTAACGGGGGGGGGAGGGGGGAAAAGTATGGGAAGTGAGCTGGAGGTGTTGCAAACTAGTACTGTATAACTGAGAAGGGGGGAGAGTACATTTTTGCTTAGGTTTCTGTTTCTTGCTTAGCTTTCTCTTCTCTGCGCAACTGCAAACCTTTATCAAACTATGCCAAGGTCAACGGACAGAAGCCTCACTACTACCTGAAGATGTCCACATGATGATATTCACAACTTTTAGTTGGAAGAACCATTTGAACTATTGGGGGTGGGAACATTGCCATCACTTTGTATATGTGATTTACGCACCTATTTCCTCAGATTCAGAATTATTTTGTTGCTACCACTTGACTTCCAGTAAAAGATATCTTTTCTCTAATTAAAAGAGCCTAAGTATTTCTTTCTTGGATTTTGAATGGAGCACCAGCTGACATATATTCTCTTCTACTGGTGTCAGTTCTATGCCATGATACCCATCAGCTGAGGATTTGCTGATAGCATGTTCTAAAGCCACCCAGCCTGGACATCCTTCACCCAGATCTGAAAGAAGACTCCTCTGCAGCATTCAACCAAGAAATCTCTTTTCAACCTTATTCTGTAGCATGATGGTAGAGCAATTCCAGAGGAGACCACACTGAAGTAACATACACACTGTTTTTAATTCTTTGAAACAACAGCACCACATTGTTTTCTAAAACACTTTGGGGAAAAAGCATTGTTCAGAGCTTCAAAGCATCTCTTTGAAGAGTCACACAACCCTGACTGCTAAAAAAATATATAGCACAATACATGAATTGTTATCACAGAAGTATCTTTGCTAGCATTATAGGCTTTCCCCAAGTCTGTGCCAATCTATATAGTCTTACAACCTACTTCTGAACAACCCCATTCACAGTTCCATCCACACTAGAATTTGACAAAAAAAATTGAGGACAAATTCAATTTGTAACTCAAGATGCTTTGCTAAATAACATAGGTTTTAAATATATTTTAATGGGGCACCATGACAAATAAACAAGTAAAGTTCTCCCTCTTTCTCAAACATATGCATATTTTTTCCCATCTCAAAAAGAGAGAGTGTAAAATGGAAACAGACATGTTAATTTATATTTAGGACTTTCATGAATTCAGCTTCCTTTTAATTACAAGATGCAAGTCTTAACTCAATGTAATTTAATTTCTTTCTTTGAGATTTATTTATTTCACATTTAATACAGTTCAACTGGTACATTAAAAAAAAGCTTTATTGGAAGAATAAACATCTTTTTAAGTGGCAGCACAGATTTATATTTTGGGAAGGGTTGGGTAATGGATTGGTATTTGGTGCATGAGTGTGTGTCTCTGTGTGTGCACACTCACACATGTGTTTTGACTGTCTCACTGTTCCTTCTTTGGGAAATTGAATTGCTGCTCTTGAAAAACCTGTGACTGAGGATTGTGGGATTTTTGCAACACACTTTCAAGCCACCTGAATCAAAGTGTCAGGCCTGCCCCAGTTTGCTCCCTCAGGAGTGTTAACACTTGTGAATCCATTTAGTTGAAGCAAAAAAACATTTACATAGCTTTCTCTGGTAATATCACACTACTAACTAGAGCATACAAAACATTTGCTAGACCAATACTCAAACACAGCTCATCAGTCTGGAACCCACATTATGTATCTGATATTAGCACAACTGAGAAAGTCCAGAAATATTTCACAAGAAGAGTTCTCCACTCCTCTACTTGTTGTAGAATACCTTATGCCACCAGACTTGAAATTCTAGAACTAGAAAACCTTGAATTACGCCGTCTTCGGTCTGATTTAAGTATAGTATATAAAATCATACATTGCAATGTCCTACCTGTCAATGAATACTTCAGCTTCAACCATAACAACACAAGAGCACACAATAGATACAAACTCAAGGTTAACCGCAACAAACTTATTGCAGGAAATACGACTTCAGCAACAGAGTGGTCAATGTCTAGAATGTTCTACCTGACTCTGTGGTTTCTTCCCCAAACCCCCAAAACTTTAACCTTAAGACTGTCTACTATTGACCTCACCCCTTTCCTAAGAGGTCTCTAGGGGGCGTGCATAAGCACACCAACGTGCCTACCATCCCTGTCCTATTGTTTCTTTTATTTTTCTTATATGTACCCATTTCATGTATTCATAACTATGTATACACTTATACTTATTATCTTGTAAACAATTGACAAATCAAGTTAAATCAAATCAATCAATCAATCAATCAATAACATTTACTGAAAGAAACTGGTTGCAAGCAAGTCAGGTGGAATCTGGTGTTCCTGTGCCAAAAACAAAGCTATTCTTTCCAATTCCCAATCCCTCTTCCCCAAGACCAGTTCCTCCAGCCGGCCAATGTGATGCCAATAAGATGTTTTGAGAAACTCTGAGGTGTGAAGCTGGTAACATTCCATC
>NW_020769310.1:3244916-3280835 GCF_900518735.1 Pseudonaja textilis | reverse complement strand
CTCCCTGGGCTCCAGAGGCCTTCCTTGAGCCTCCAGGAGGGCAAAAATGGCCCCTCTAGGCTCCAGAGGACCTCTGGAGGCCAGAAACGGGCCTGTTTCTGGCCTTCCGGAGCCTCCGGAACACCCATTTTTCGCCCTCCCCAAGCCTCCATGCAGCAATAGGGGGCAATAGGCTGACTCTGTAAACCACTTAGAGAGGGCTGTAAAAGCACTGTGAAGCAGTATATAAGTCTAAGTCAGCGGTTCTCAACCTTCCTAATGCTGCAACCCTTTAATACAGTTCCTCATGTTGTGGTAACCCCCAACCATAAAATTATGGCTCAGTTCCTAAGACCATCAAAAATATATGTTTTCCAATAGTCTTAGGTAACCCCTGTGAAAGGGTCATTTGACCCCCAAAGGGGTCGCGACCCACAGGTTGAGAACCACTGGTCTAAATCCTATTGCTATTATTAAAGCGTTCCTGGCAGCTAGTAAGAAATTTACATATCACTTTGCTTTGTGCACATGCTTTTTATCTTACACATTTAAATATGTTTGCTTATGCTGATAATAAAGCGTGAAATCTCTTCATTCACTGGTGTGCTTATTGCCTCTGAATCCCCCAAAAAACAATTGTCTGGGTACCTGATCAAAGCTCTGATCCTTGGCAAAACAGAAAGTAACTCTGAATCTTTTGTTCTCTCTCAACTAACCTTGCAGGATTGCTGTTGTGGGCAAAACACATAGAGAGATCTTCCTGTAAATCAGGTGGCACTCTTAGAGGAAAGGGAGGATATAAATCTAACAAGTAAACAGCAGAGATGAGGGACCTTTAGATTAATCTGGCCAAGTTTCAACCAGTTACAATAAACAGTTTCACTGCAATGCTTCCCCTCAAACTATTCTATGCAACAGAACTGCAAATATTCTACGTTAGAATGTTAAGGCTTTCATTGCTTGTCATCCTTTCTGTACTCTTTTTTAAACAGTTTTTATTAGTTCATAATGTAACATACAAAGAAAATACAAAAGCAAAGTGTTATGTCCGTGGAACTCTAGGAGTTCTCACTCAGGTCCATTCACTTTGCGGGGGCGTTTTTCCCCCTCACTCATTGGTTGGTTCTCCCCAGCAGCCAGCTATAAAAGCAGGCTGCGGGGTCCAACCAGTTGCTGATCGCTGCGAGCCATTTCCAGGCTTGGCAAGCACGGTCAGTCCTTTATTGCTATAATAAAGTATTGTTGCACTCATGCTCTGGTTCAGCCTCTCATTTCCCAAACTTAACACTGGCGACGAGGATGGGATGGCTACCAGAAGCACCATGCAACCGCTGAGTCACTAGCCGCCGATCCGCAGCCAGAGAGAGCGATCGGCCGGCGATAAGAGCAACGCTGATCCGCAGCCAGAGAGAGCGGTCAGCAAACAACGAGAGCGAACGCTGATCCGCCGACAGAGAAAGCGGTCAGCAAGCAACGAGAAGCGAAACGCTGATCCGCAGCCAGAGAAAGCGGTCAGCCGAACGATAGTAAGAAGCGTCTGTAGCCGCTTGTTAGCCCAGCTACAGGAAAAGTGAAGCGCTGCGAGCCGCAGCCGCTCGTTGTTTAGGCGCGAAATTCAAACGGCTGTCATTTGAATTTCAAACCTAAAAGGTACAGCGCGGTGCTGTAAGTCAAGTCACTGACGCCCACGAAGGCGCGAATTTCAAAACGTTGCCAACGGCTGACAGCCTAACCTCGTGTTTTGCCCAGAGAGAGAGAGAGGATTGTGACAAAGCCTCCTCAGAGCTGAAATCACTTGCCTGCCACAGGCACTAGAAACTTTGCTGCTGCCCCAGAGAGATTTTTTCCACAGATTGTACAACCGATCTTATCACCATGAATTCCAATCCAGTCTTCCCAGCGTTCAAACCGGATGAGGAGAAGTGGGAATCATACAAGAACCGCTTTAACCATTACATCGATGCAATTGGGCTGGCTGATGCTGGGGAGCACCGGAAAAAATCATATTTCCTAATCTACTGTGGAGCCATCGTCTTTGACACTGCCACAGCTCTCGTGGCTCCACGTGAGTTAAAAAACGTTCCATGGTCTGAACTGTTAGAAATCCTTACTAACCACTATTCTCCCAGACCTTCACAGATTGCCACCCCTACTAAGTGGGAAAGCGCCAGCGCTCCGTGGTCCAGAATTCACATCGACCTAGCCGGCCCATTGCATGGGAAAATGTTCCTAGTGGTCGTGGACTCCTACTCTAAATGGATTGACGTGGCACAGCTATCCACGACCACCACACTCGCAATTACTAAGGTATTAACTCGCCTGTTTGTAACACACGGGCTGCCCGACTCCATTGTTTCCGACAATGGCCCACAGTTCGCATCAGCCGAGTTCAGCCGTTTCGCTGCCAACCTGGGCATCCGCCACATTTTCACGGCCCCATTTCATCCTGCCAGTAACGGATTGGCTGAAAGAGCCGTCAGAACCACCAAAGAAGCCTTGGCTAGGTTCAGCAAGGATGACTGGCACCACAAACTATCGCGTTTCCTGATGAGCCAGCACTCAACTCCGTGTTCAGTCACCAATAAGTCCCCAGCTGAGCTCCTGATGGGCAGGCGCCTGAGGACTGTATTGGACAGACTTCACCCACATTACTGCCCTGACTCTCCCCTCGCTTCCACATCGGGGGTTAGACATTTTATCTTACAGGAACCCGTATTCGCGAGGAACTTCGCTGGAGACCCTTTGTGGATCCCGGGCGAGATCGTGGCCATCACTGGACCCAGGTCATATCGAGTCAGACTGGAGGACGGCCGAGTATGGAGAAGGCACCTGGACCAGCTGCGTAGGCGTCACAGCACCCTCGCCAGCAGCGACCCAGAATTGCAGACCGGAGCGAGGCCTCAGCATCAACCCCACATCAGCATCAGTCCCGGTGACCAGCTTACGCCAGCAGCCATTCTGGGGAATCCGAACACGGACAGCGGCATCCAGATGGCTGACCAGTCTGAACCCGTCAACGGGAGCACGTCCCCAGTGACCAGCCCTACGAGTCCCGAACCAACCCGATCCGAGGGGCGTGTTAGTGACTCCCTACCGATCCTGCCTTCCCCTACAGACTCTGAACTGACAGACAACCCACCAGAGTTGCGCCGTTCTGGGCGCCAGCATAAACCTCCTGTCTACCTCAAAGACTATGCGTGTTCGCATCTGGGGGGAAGGGGTGTTATGTCCGTGGAACTCTAGGAGTTCTCACTCAGGTCCATTCACTTTGCGGGGGCGTTTTTCCCCCTCACTCATTGGTTGGTTCTCCCCAGCAGCCAGCTATAAAAGCAGGCTGCGGGGTCCAACCAGTTGCTGATCAGCCTCTCATTTCCCAAACTTAACACAAAGAGTAGGGAAAATCGGGAAGGGAAAAAGGTGTTGTGGTTTGCTGGCAGCAGGTGCAGATGGCTGAGGTCTTGGAGAGCGAGGACTCGCATGAGGGGCCTGCGTGTGATGCAGGGATGGGGCCAGGACTATCGGAGAGTGGGGTGCTGCCTTTGGTGGTCATGAAGTCTGGTAGCAGTGATGAAGAGGACACCAGGGAGCCTGTGCCCAGTGCGCGTGCACGCAGGACTGTTAGAAGGAAAGAGCAGCTGAAGCAGCATGGGCAACTCAGAAATAAGGCTGCAAGGTGATGGCCCCTCCCATAAGGGATAAAAGCCAGCCTTCGGGTTGGCTTCTTTGCAGGAAGCAAAGAAGTTCTTTCTATTCAGAGTTCTCGTTGAAGCCCTGCTTTCTCTGGTTTGTTTTTGGAAACTTCTGACTTGGGATATTTATCTGCAATTAGCCTTTTGTTCTTGGCAGCCTTTTGCAACCTTGAAAGGGCTGGCTCTTATCTGGGACAATTAGTTTTAAATGACTCTTGGCTGTGAATGAACAGAAATCACAGCACCTCATTAAAAAGGTTTGTTTTTATACATGTATTGTGTTTGTTTGATTTGAACAAGGCTTGGGTCAAAACAAAGGGAAAGGAAAAGCAAGGGAAAGAAAAGGGGGAAAAGAAAAAAAAAAAGGCATTGACTTCCGACTCCCTTTGGTGCTGTAGAATAAGCCATTAACATTAAAGGTCAACTTTTTACTTTTACATAATAGTATAAACTGGCTATTTCCATAACAACAAATCGATCTAATTGCTAAAATCCAAAATCAAAATTCGTTTTTTTTCCACCTCAAGCACAAAGTAGAAATAAAAGTATTTGTATTTTTTTGCCTCTGATCAAAACAGCCATTCGTCCATTGTGAAGATTGAGGTGACCTTCCACTTCTGTGCATAAAGCAGTCTTGCTGCCATTAACATATATAATAGTGATGGCAACCCTTTTTGCTGTGGTGTGCCGAAAGCATGCATGAGCACCTTATTGTTGTGGTGTGCCGGTGTCCACAATGCAATGCGCCCTGCTCCCTGTGCATGTGCGCGCAACACCCCCGCCTTGCCCCCTTACCTGCCCTGCACATATGCGCACCTCCCAGCTGATTTTCAGCCCATTTGAGGCCGTTTTCGCTCTCCCGGCGGCTCGACGGAAGCCTCTACGGCCTCAGGAGGCTGAAAAACGGGCCCGTTTAAGCACTTCCGGTATTTCTGGGAGGCCTATTTTTCGCCCTCCCCAAGCCTCCACATGGAATCCTAAACAAGCTTCATGGGGACTCTTGGAATGTGTGGGGTGGGGTGTGTGGGGCCAGCCAGGGATAGGATTTGCTGGTTTGCCGAACTGTCCATAAAATTAACAACTGCTTTGCCTGAACTGGTGTGAACCAGTAGCAATCCACCAGTCACGTTGTATTCACTTTAAGAATTTTCTATATTAAGATATGTATCCTACTCCAATATTTCTTTGCTTTATCACATGTCCATCATAAATGATAAAAAGTCCTTTTTTTACATTTATATTTCCAACATTCATTTGAAATGCCTTGATATATTCTTGACAACTTATCTGGAGTTAAAATCCTTTCTCTACTCTTACAAATAGTAAGAGTTGGAAGCAGTGCCTGTATTAGCCACCCATTCAGACAAGGCCCACCCTGAGCCCATATTCAGAGGGCTAGGAGCTGAGTTTACCCCCAGGTTTCTTCAAGTAGTAAACTTGGAATCATTTATTTAATAACCATTTGAACTTACAACAGCACTAAGTTTTGTAAAAAGTTATTTTTAGATTTACTTGTATTTTAATGTTTCAAATTTCAATAAAGATTTTTAAAAAATTTAAACGTTAAACAGCAATGAGTTGACTAAGGAAAAAAAAGTTGTTACAGCAGCACTGAAAAAAGTGACTTATGACCATTTTTACGCAAATGTTGCAACATAGTTCATCATCATCATCTTCTTTTAACGACCCAATAATCCCTTGCAGAATGGAGACTGGGAAACTGAATGGAGCTAGCAGAGTGTTTATTGGCTGGCACAACACTTAATGATAGTCAGAGGGTACAATAAGCAATGAAATCATAGTAGGAAACAATCAATATAAATCGTAAGGATACAAGAGACAAAGTTACAGTCATACAGTCACAAGTGGGAGGGGATGGGTGAAAGGAAGGATGGGAGGATTAATAGTAATAGTAGTGCAGACTTTGTAAATAGTTGGACAGTGCTGAGGGAATTATTTGTTTAGCAGAGTGATGGCGTTTGGGAAAAAACGGTCCTTATGTCTAGTTGTTCTGGTGTGCAGTGCTCTATAGTGTCATTTTGAAGGAAGGTGTTGAAACAGTTTATGTCCGGGGTGTGAGGGGTCCGTAGATATTTTCACAGCCCTCTTTTTGACTCATGCAGCATACAGGTCCTCAAAGGAAGGCAGGTTGGTAGTAATTGTTTTTCTGCAGTCCTAATTATCCTCTGAAGTCTGTGTCTGTCCTGTTGGGTTGCAGAACCAAACCAGACATTTTTGGGCTCAGTTGTGGTTGTAACTCGAGGACTATCTGCATTGGCAAAAAGGAGTTAACAATCTATTAGCACAACAGGGAGAGAAGCTAAAGTTGTGAGTGGCCATGCTGAAGAAGAAGTGAGCGACATCCAAATCACATTAGCCTTTTTGCCATCCAAAAGCGTTTTGATAGGCAGAGGAAATAATGAGGTGATGAAATCTACTAGCAGGCTACTCATGTCAGTGACAAGGAGCTCATCCCTCTGCTACCCCTGCTTTGACATTCTCCGTCTATGGACATGAAGTTGAAAAATTGTACATTGTGTCATGAAACAGCAAAAAAATCTACCAAAATCTGTGAAACGCTTTGCAAAGCTGTAAAGCCACTGCTCTCAAAATTCATTCACTGCATTGAAGCTACTCTCCCCTTTTAGGGGAATCTTAAATTGAAGCTTTACTGAAGAACTGGAAGCCCCATTTGTTATAGTATAAGCTTCCATGCCACAAAGCCAATTTTTGAACACTATAGATTATTCTTCTAGTGTCGTAGGCCTTTGAAAGGATTCAGCTGCTTATTATATTATTATTGTTACCTTTATTGTCAGAGTACAACACGTGTACAATGAGATTGGCTGAGCCTCCCTTTGTGCATCCCCCACTCCAACACAACTCACAGTGAGGACAGAAGTCCCTAACCCGGACCCAATCTTATTACACTAGGTGACCTTGTTGCACAGCCCTGCAAGTCTATCGTACTATGTTGACATGAAGTTATTTTCCGTTCAGGAGTCTGACAGTCCACGGGTAGAATCTGTTCTTCAGCCTATTGGTGCGGCTGGCTATGGTTCTCTATCTCCTACCTGATGGTAGGAGAGTGAAGAAGTGCTGACTGGGATGTGAGTCATCCCTGAGGATTTTCCTCACTCTTCTAAGGCGGAGAGCCCTAGCGAGGTCATCTAGTGGTATCAGGGAACAGCCCACGATATTTTGTGCTGTGCTCACCAACCTCTGTAATGTCTTTCTATCCGTGGCTGTCAAGCCAGCATAGCACACCGTCATGCAATATGTGAGGATGCTTTCTATTGTGGACAAGTAAAGGAGGTCATCAATCATTGTTCCACTTTATTCTTTCACAAGACCCTAAGGAAATGGAGTCTCTGTTGGGTCTTTCTGGCCACCTGGGTTGTGTTGATTTTCCAGGTGAGATCTTTGCTAAAGTAGACTCCCAGGAATTTCAAGGAAGAAACAACCCTCCTCGTTGTAAAGTGGGCAGGTTCCTCATTGTTCTTCCGGAAGTCTAACACCATCTCTTTTGTCTCGCTGATGTTCAGATACTGTTTACATTGTAATTTATTGACTTTGGGAATAAAAGAGGACTTTACAAACATAAGCGCCCAAATTGCATCACTTCCAAAAACACCCTTTGTGTGATATCTAAACTATTAGAGGTAGTTCTTGACTCACAACCTCAATTGAGTCCAAAATTTCTATTGTTCAGTGAGACATTTGTTAAGTGGGTTTTACCTCATTTTATGATCTTTCTTGCCTCAGCTGTTAAGTGAGTTGGATGCAACTCACTGCAGTTGGTAAGTTAGTAACCCGATTGTTAAGTGAATCTGGCTTCCCCATTGACTTTGCATGTCAGAAGATCGCAAAAGGTGATCACATGGCACTTGGGATACGGCAAAGGTCATAAGTATGAACCACTTGTCACGCATCTGAATTTGGATCACTTGATCATGGGGATGCTGCAAAAATCATAACTTTGAAAAAACATCATGTCACTTTTTTGTGCCATTGTAACTTTGAACCATCACTAAATGAATTGTTGTAAGTCAAGGACTTACCTCATTATCTCCCTCATTATCTGCTTTTCTGATAATCTCCCTCATTATCTGCTTTTCTGTCAGAAAAGCCTAGAGTTACAACAATATGGTTAGACTGTTGTGTCTAATTCCATCCTCCATTCAGGAATCTAAATTTAAACAACTCAAGTAAATATTTGTCCAGCTTTGCTTCAATCCAGTAAGGAGAAACCCACCAACTCCTTTGGAAATCTGCTTTTATTATTTCATTTATTTATTTATGAAACTTTTGCTCTGCCACAATCCAAAAAAATATTGGTGACTTATATACAGTATTAAAAACAACATTAAAACATCCCTGGCTAGATTAAAAGCAATCACAATCACAGCAAGAACAATAACACAACTACAGTCAAAATCCATCAAAAAACAACAAAAAATAACCCTAAAGTTAGAAATAGCAATCATTTTTTTAAAAAAATAGGAAAAGTAGAAAAGAACAAGATGAGGTCAGTTGCAAAGTATAAAAAAACCTCTACCTTGCTCCCCACAAAGAGCATTTTAGCATTTCCTTAAAAACTATTTAGAAATAAAAATAATAATTTCTACTAGTTGTTCACAATCTGCTTTCCTCTAATTTATTTTATCCAGGACTCAGAGACAATAGACAGAATTTCGATCTCTAAATTGTCTTCTTCAGATTTTTATCTACAGATAGAATCATAGAGATTCCTTCAGATGATCTTTCAGACCGACCAATCAGTGTTATTACTTTACTTTACAGATTAAGAGTTGGAAGGGACCTTGTAGGTCAATGGTGGGATTAAAAAAACAAATTACCAGTTCTGTGATCGTGGCTTGGTGATCGTGGCTTGGTGGTTGTGGGTTGGTGGGCATGGCAGGGGAAGCTTACTGCAAAATCCCCATTCCCTCCCCACCCCACTAACCTGATTTCCAGCTCTGTTCTCCTGTGCAGGACAACAAAAAAAGACCCAGCCAATCAGCTGGGACTTGGGAGGCAGAGAAAAGATGTGAGCAGGGCCAGTTAGAGGCGGTATTTGCCGGTTCTCTGGACTACACAAAATTTCCTCTACCAGTTCTCCAGAACTGATCAAAACCTGTTGAATACCACCTCTGTTGTAGGTCATCTAATCCAATCCCCAACCGAAGCAAGCAAGGGACTTCACACCATTTCTGACAGGTGGTAGTCCAGTCTCTTCTTGAAAGATTCCACTGGTGAAGCTCCCACAACTTCTAAAGGCAATTTCTGTTCCATGGATTGATTTTTCTGTCAGAAAATTTCTGCTTATTTCTAGGTTGAATCTCTCCTTCGTCAGTTTGTCAAAAGGCATTAACAGTTGTTGACCTAATCCTACATAGCTTTTTCTCTGGTAATATCACACTACTAACTAGAGCATACAAAACATTTGCTAGACCAATACTCAAATACAGCTCATCAGTCTGGAACCCACATTATGTATCTGATATTAGCACAGTTGAGAAAGTCTAGAAATATTTCACAAGAAGAGTTCTCCACTCCTCTACTCATTACAGAATACCTTATGCCACCAGACTTGAAATTCTAGACCTAGAAAACCTTGAATTACACCGTCTTCGGTCTGATCTAAGTATGGTGTATAAAATCATACATTGCAATGACTTACCTGTCAATGAATACTTCAGCTTCAACCATAACAACACAAGAGCACACAATAGATACAAACTCAAGGTTAACCGCACCAAACTTGATTGCAGGAAATACGACTTCAGCAACAGAGTGGTCAATGTCTGGAATACTCTACCTGACTCTGTGGTTTCTTTCCCAAACCCCCAAAACTTTAACCTTAGGCTGTCTACTATTGACCTCACCCCTTTCCTAAGAGGTCTGTAGGGGGCGTGCATAAGCGCACCAATGTGCCTACCGTCCCTTGTCCTATTGTTTCTTTTATTTTTCTTACATGTACCCATTTCATGTATTCATAACTATGTATATACTTATACCTATTATCTTATAAGTGATTGACAAATCAAAATAGATAAAATAAAAATAAAGTTTTCATCCATTATTCCTTGTCTGGCCTTTGGGTGCTTCGGAAAATAGCTTCTCTCTCTTACTCAAATATTGGAACCCTGCTATCATGTCTCCCCTAGCCTTTGGCAGGAAGAAGATGACACAAACCTACATCCCCTTAGAGCCTCTACCTCTGAACCATACAGCATCGTGAACATTTCCTTAGCTCTTGTTCAGGGAACAGCCAGCCCACACGTGCTTCCTCATTTTCATTCACATGGTTCAAAAGCCATCTCCAAGTTTGCCCATCTAGCAGACCAAAGCTTGAACAAACAGCCTAATTGGTGTGATCACATTTTTTTTTTTGTTTGCAATGGGTTGCGGGGACCAGGTTAACCAACCATTGAAAAGCTGACAGCGAAATGTCAAGACCAGATTGCCAAAAACACACTTCATAATGAACCCACTTGGAAATGCAAAGTTGGTTGTGGAGGGTGGAAATCATGTGAGAAAGGGAAAAGAGCGGGAAACACTTCTGATTAAGCACCAATCGCAGAAGCTGGAACAGACAATATAACAGGCCAGCCAATGAACAAGGGTCGTGCCCCCTGGTGACAAACCTGGCATTTCAACCTTGTTAACAATGAGGTCAAACCTCATTTGCTCACAACTCTGTAAGATGTGTTGCCGATGTCCCTTGCAAATTGAGGCTAGCAGATGGAATTGTCTTTCGCTTGGCTAGCCCAGCATCAATAAAGATGTTCTAGCACTATGATGCCCTGTCAACAGCACAGGTGTCACACAGTATGTGTGTATGTGTGTTTCAGAATAGCCAGCCTAACAACTGAAACTGAACAAAAACATGCTTGTCCTGGTCATTCCACAATGGGGAGTCGTGGAATTGAAAAAAAGCTTAATTCCTGAAATTCCATTGGTGATACTTTTCATACTTTTTAACACACACACACACACACACACACACACACATATTTGTTTTCTTAAGTTTTCACTGGTATTTATATGTATGGTATTCAGCTTTGTTCGGGTATTTTCCCACGTCATTATAGTTGTGCTTTTAAACAGCTGTCCTGCCCTACATAAGAGGTACTACAGACAAAATCAGTAAGATACTACACAGGCATCACATCAAGACTGCCTTCAAAACAGACAGAAAAATAGCAGCCATCCTAAGAAACCCCTAAGATAAAATTGACCTGGAAAACCAAGGCATATATGAAGTCCCCTGTGCATCATGCCCTGCCACATACATTGGACAGACCAATAGAAGAATAAGTACCTGCCTGGATGAACACAAAAATGCAGTAAAAAAGCTGGAACAAACTTCCTCACTAGTCCAACACATGAAAGCAACAGGTCATAGCATCGACTTCAATGGCACTATAGAAAACCCCAGCCACAGAATTATCAGAGAAGCCATAGAGATTGAAAAAAGACCTGAAAGCATGAATAGAAGAGATGACTCCACCAGACTGTCAATTATTTGGAAGCCTGCACTCACCAACAAAAAAATCTCCATACCACTAGCCAGGCAAACACCTGGGCACAAACAGATCCCCCCTGATACCTCCAGCTCAAACACACCCGAATCAGGCACCCAGATGAAACCTAGCTTCCTAACAAATGATAGCCATCCATTTACTCGGAGCCAAGCTGCACTAAAAGCCTCCAATACAGGAACACAATGTTGCCAGCCAATCAAGACATACACACACAAAAAGCCACAAAACAGACAGAAGATATTAGAAACACCAATCAAGCAGAACACAGCAAACTCCAAGACCAATAAACACAGACCAAGACTCCCAACCAATCAGGATGAAGAAAAAAACATTCTGGCACAGCAGTAGACTAGAGCTTTGTTTGGGTATTTTCCCACGTCATTATAGTTGTGCTTTTAAAGTTGTAGCAACGTTTCGGCAGAATATATATACTGTATATATACACACTTGAAATTTGGCACCTATGTTCCTCTTGTGTTATAGGTGCTCGGTAAGAAAGGATTTTTTGAAATGACCATCAGAGCATTAGTATTTTGTATATTATTAGTAACACACTCTTATGCTAAGTAGTTCTACTCCCCCTCCCACCTGTTGCAGAGAGGAGAGGAGTTTCAGTTTCAGTTTCACAGCACCAAGCAGCTTTGAACTAAGAACAATTGAATTAAGCTACGCCCAGGCTCCTTGCTGTCTCCTTCTTGCTCACACAGCAAATACTGCTTCAGTTTCCAAACAGCCCTCAACTCTCTCATTCACTGATAGGATGCTAGCCACATGAATGCTGATGGATGCTGGTAGGCAGAGGCACAATTTTTCCCCTTTATTTTCCTCCCCCAAAACTAAGCCCAACCACATATTTTTATTTTTATTTATTTTATTTTATTTGTCAATTGTTTACAAGATAATAAGTATAAGTGTATACATAGTTATGAATACATGAAATGGGTACATATAAGAAAAATAAAAGAAAAATAAAAGAAACAATAGGACAGGGACGGTAGGCACGTTGGTGCGCTTATGCACGCCCCCTACAGACCTCTTAGGAAAGGGGTGAGGTCAATAGTAGACAGTCTAAGGTTAAAGTTTTTGGGGTTTGGGTTTGGACATAGTTTTGTAGCGAAGCACGGGTATCGAGCTAGTAATATTATATTATTTTTATTTTTATCTTTCATTTTATTACTTTATTATTTTATAGATTATTTGATTATTTCTTGCCTTTAATGTTTTATAAATAAGTCAAGGCAGTGAATATACCTAATGGTCCTTCCTCTTCCTATTTTCCCCATAACAACAGCCCTGTGAGATGGCATGCACTGGGGACGTGGGGGGGTGGGGGCATTGCCTTCTGGGTGTTGGCATGCAAGCATGAGTGTGCAAGCGCGTGCACAATATTTGGCACAGGAGCCCAAGAAGGTTAGCCACCACTGCCCTAGGACATTGCAACTATCATAAATATGAGCCAATTGCCAAGGCTCTGATTTCCGATCGCACAATCTTGGGGATATTGCAATAGTTGTAAGTGTAAAAAATGGTCATAAGTCACTTTTTTTCACTGCTGTTGTAACTTTGAACAGTCACTGAACAAACAGCTGTAAGTCAAGGACTAACTGTAGCTTGGTTGCCTATTGTTAAGGATTCTTTTCTCCAACAATTGACTTCATGCCACTTCATAGAGTGGGGCAGACAAATATGTGAGTTGTCTTCAGTGATAAATATTTGAGCTGGCATCAAACAATCTGGAAGTTTTCCTCTGCAGTAACAAATTTGTGATAATTCATTTAAAAACCTCCTGGGTGCAATTATTTGCAGGAAATCTTTCCCAGCTACTGATCAAAATAACATTGATGTCTGACAAGATTTTTTTTTCCAAGCAAGATCATGAGTAATAAATAGGCACTAGTTATAGAATATTAAAAGATTAAATGGATTAAGCCATCAGCATGTAACCTCGTAAACATTACTTTTTATGGAAGGGAATTTATGGCTGAAAAGCTATTTTATGGAGCCTCCTGTTAAACAAAATGTATTTTACCTATAATCTCCAAAGGATTGTCTGAAACATTTCACTGGATACAATCCCACTTCATTAGCCCGAGATAAAACACCATTATTTTCTGCCGCATTTCAGGGACAATTTTTACCATTTTGATTAACCCTTCCAGATAACTGCTTTGCATCTAGAATGTCCAAAATTTCGAATAGGTTTTCCTTGCTCTTCAAAGATGACCCAGAGATTGAAATTGTGTATTTGTGTATAACCTGCCGTACTAGGACCATTAAATCTATTGTAGCCAGTAAAAATTATTTTCACCCATAGATTTCTCTAAACAAGTTGGGGAATTCTCAAAGTTGAAGTCTATACAACTTACAGTGGTGGGATTCCATTTTTTTTTTACTACCAGTTCTGTGGGCATGGCTAGCTGGTCATGTGACTGGGTGGGTGTGGCTACGTGGTCATGTGACTGGGGAGTCAAAAGTATTTTTCTTCTTCTTTTTTTGTTTTGCAGTACACACACACCCTGGGCCCCATTTTGGGCCTAGTTGGCCTCAGGGAAGGCTCCTGGGTGCTGAAAAAAGAAGCATTTTGAAGTCTTACGAAGAAAATACAACAGTGAGGGGTGGATCAGCTGTGCCGCGTGACTTAGATAAGCTAGAAAGCAAGAAATCCGTCGATTTCCTGCTTTCTAGATAATCTAAATTGTGCAGCACAGCTGATTGTCACCCATCTGACCGTCAGAAATACCAGTTTGGCTGAACTGGTAGCATTTTTTTACTACTGGTTCAGGTGAACTGGGCTGAACCCACAGCATTTCACCTCTGACAACTTAAACTTGTTAAGGTTGAGAGACTTTGCTTTCCAACACTGAGATTTAACCATTCCCTACTGGCATGGATGATGTTACCTAGTTTGGTAATGAAATGTCTGCAAGAAAATAACCAAGCTCACAGAGTAACAAATATCCCTCATTTCACAGCTGAGCTACAAATATATCAGTCTTGATTGCCATTCAAGAATTCAAAGAATTCAGCCCTGTGAGACGGGCTATTCAATATTATCACGGAAACAAGCTGGATATTTTCCTTTATGTTCTGAATTTTTAGCACCAGAGCAGCTGGATATTCCCAGAGTTTCCTAATTAGAGAACAAGGAGATGTAATCTGCTTTGCAGAAGGTCAAAGAAGAGGCAAAAATCTCACTCATACCTTGGCTTGATTAGAGGACTGGAGGTAACATATGAAGAACGGTTGCAGAAATTCGGTATGTCTAGCTTAATGAAAACAAGGACTTGGGGGGAAACTAAGGGGTTGCCACAAAGAAGAGGGGGTCAACCTATTCTCCAAAGTACCCGAAGGCAGGACAAGAAGTTATGGATGGAAACTAATCAAGGAGAGAAGCAACCTAGAACTAAGGAGAAATTTCTTGACAGAACAATTAACCAGGGGAACGACTTGTCTCCAGAAATTGTGGGTGCTCCTAACTGGAGATTTTTAAGAAGAGATTGGACAACCATCTGTCTGAAATGATACAGGGTTTCCTGTCTGATCAAGGTGTTGGACTAGAAGACCTCCGAGGTCCCATCCGGTTCTGTCCACTTTGGAGTTATGAATTTCTTTCATTCTGAAGTTCGGATTTGCATTAGAGATTTCTCATTATTCCTGTACTGAATTCAGAAATCACACCTCTTTCATTTACAATGAACATTTTATTACATTTGGATAAAAAGGTAATTCCCCATTCCTCCCCCAGTTGACTAAATGGACAAATCCTTGTAATTTGTCATTGCTTTCCCCCCCCCAATAAATTTCCAATCTTAGCCTAAAGCTATTAAATTACGTAGTAGTATCCCATCCAATTAAGCATTCATGCATGTCTTCCCCGAATCATAAACTGAGATGGGGGAGCTGTCTACTGCTTTGCCTTCAATCTCCAAACTGCGCTTTGGACCACATGGGTGAAGAGATGCAGAACTTCTCTGCAACACCACAAAGAAATTGTGCTCTTTTGTACAACCTTGGGAAAAGATACACCTTGCTTTTGGAAAATTGCAATATTCAATTGCAAATCTCCGTGCTCCAAAACTCTTTTTGGTAGTCGAATCCAAAACACTGGGCAGAGCTAATGCTTCCATTTACAAGTAATTAATTCCCCACCTGAACTGAAAAATAATCATGAATTACACCAGCTTCTTTCAATTTTATGACTTATAGATTTGCTTCTCTTCTATTCGCAGAGTCCCCAATCAGCACGGTTACGCTAATTCTGTTAGGGAAATGAAGAATTAGACCTTTACAATTTTAGAAAACCTGTTGATCGCCAAAGATTTGTCAGTTGTATATTTTTCCTCAAATGCAATTAAACTGCCTGACATATTCAGTGACAGTTTAGATGTAAAGAAGGAGTAAAAAAATGTTTATGGGGGAAGGGAAGGGAAAAGGATAAATAGATGAAGGGAAGGTAAATTAATGAAGGAGGGAAGCGAAAGGGATAAATGGATGAAGAAGGAAAGAGAAGGGAGGGAAGAAAGGGAAGGCAAAAGGATAAATAGATCTAGAAAGGAAGGGAAGGGAAGGGCATTTCTTCCAATGCTACCGTCTACTTTGCATTTTCACAAAGACCCATTTCCAAATAAGGAATAGCTTTAAAGACAGATGGATCCACAAGGCTGAAAACAAAGCAGTCTTCATAACAAAAGGGCTGTTCATACAGACAGATCATCCTCCAATGATGATCTAACGTTGAGTTGGCCATGCCCATCCAGTCACATGACCACCCAGCCACGCCTACCCTGCTGGTCATTAGGGGAGAGAACCGGTTGCTAAATTATTTGAATCCCACCACTGACTACACTTCTTGTACATATACAGTTGTCAGGTGTCTAGATTTCGATCACATGATCATGGGAATGTTTCAACAGTTGTAAGTGTGAAAAACAGTCATAAGTTATTTCTCCCCTTCTTTCCTTTTACTATCTGGAAAACTAGGGAGGGTTCTTTTTGAAATGTTCCCCATGCCCTCCTGTTTTGGGGGTGGGATGAGGTACCTTTGCATGGCAGTTGTCTAGTCCAGGGATCCTCAACCCCCCCCCCCCCCGGGCCACATGAGTGGTGGGCGAGTGCTCGCGTACACAGCTCCACTTCCACAAACTACAACTACAAGCTGCACCCACTCACGCACATGCTTGCCGCTCACATAGAACCATCCCCTTTCTCTCCCCCTACCCCCGTTGGCCCACTAAGCTGGAATGGTTTGGAACCGCTGGTCTAGCCTGCAGCTTTAGCTGTGAATTATTTAGCAACAGCTCACGATTCCTCTTCCACCACCATCACCACTCAATTTGCCAGGACAAAAGATACAATCTAATCCTTTCGGTAGGAGATGGAGGCCTTTTGGGATTCCCCGATCTGAGGATGAAGACAATGGCCCAACAGTGATGGGGAAGATCCACTATTGACCTCACCCCATTCCTAAGAGGTCTGTAAAGGGCGTGCATAAGTGTACAATCGTGCCTACCACCCCTGTCCTATTGTCCCCATTTATTTTTACCTCTTTCCTTTTTCTTGCTCATGTTTATACTTATACCTATTATCTTGTAAGCAATTGACAAATAAAATAAATAAAATATAAATTTAATTTCTAACATCCCTAAAAAAAATTTTATTATTGAGAGAGATGAAAAGAATTTAGAGCAACATTTTCAATCTTTAAGGTGTGTGGACTTCAATTCCCAGAATTCCCCATCCATCCATCTATCCTTGTTGAAGTCCCTACATCTTAAAGTTACCTAGGTTGAGGAAACACTGAATTGGATATATTTGGTGAGTACACCGGGAGTAAGTCTGGGATTCACAAGTTGAATCTGAAATTCCCTACTGAATTCCTCTGCTAACCCTGGACCTGGCATAGGTCCACTGATTCATTCAAAAAGGAAACAAAATCACATTTGCCCATCCTCTCTTCTCTGTTAATATCTTGCAGAGCTTCAGATTGGACAGCGCTTCTCTATGGAAGCTCTCCAGCTCTTCAAGCTGTTTCCAGGATAACATTTGCAATCTTAACAGTACATGTTCTTAAAATAACATCAAGCACATACATGCAATTATTCAATTTCACTTAAGAAGGTAATTAATGATAATTAACAAAACATCAGACACTTCATTAGCAATAGGAGTAAGAACAGGAATCATTATGATAGCAGCAATAAGTAGCATAGATTCCTCTCATTCAGAATATGGTATTCAATTCAATTCAAATACAGTAGAACCTCTGGTCACAACCTTAATCCATTTCATGACTTTGGTCGCAACCCGATTTGGTCATGACCGGAAGTGAGACTGACTGCACCCGCGCATACAAAAAAGAATGGCATGGAAGGGGAAATGGGTGTGGAAGGGGAAACCACCACGGCTGCCTTTGATCACCACCTGAGTATTTGTTTGTGACCAGATGCAAAAATTTTGCAAAATTTTTGGTCATCACCCGATTGGGTTGTGGTCAAAAGCGTTTGTTACCAGAGGTTCTACTGTATTGAATTTTGAGCCAGTCTTCAGTCGTCTGCATTTTCTTTCTGGACAGTGAATATTCTCATAAGGCAGTTAGGTCTGGGGTAATTTTCTCACTATGTACAGATGCCCAGACCTTGAGGTTCCTGGTACTATCCTGACACTCCAGCATATATTAATATATATGATAATGTAATTGAAGCAGCTTGGAACTCAGGGTTATCCACCCCGAAGCTCAACTATGAATACAAGGATTTCATACATAGAAATCTTAAGAAAAGTGACGTTTCAAGCAGTCAGTTTTGCTTGAAGCATAAAAACAGCGTGTTATGACCCAGGTTGCATAGGAAGTTGCTGACTTCAATAAAGTCCTTTATTGCTCTGCTATCCCACAACAAATGGTCTTACAACCGCTGGGAAAGCTCCACCCCTAATTTCCCCCGAAGGCACAATGCTTTCCCACTTTCACTTTCTCACACAAACTTTTCTACAGACAGTAAAAAACTTTACTTAAAAAAACCCTTAACCTTAGATTGTCTACTATTGACCTTACCCCTTTCCTAAGAGGCCTGTAGGGAGCGTGATAAGCGCACCAACGTGCCTACCACCCCTGTCCTATTGTTTCTTTTATTTTTCTTATATGTATCCATTTCATGTATTCATAACTATGTTTATACTTATACCTATTATCTTGTAAGAAGTTGACAAATCAAAACAATAAATAAAATAAATAAAGTACAACACAGTCCAACAAACTAAATCCAAACTAAGTCTGCAAGGCAAGTCCACAAACAAGAACTTCCTGCCGCAGAGAGAGAGGTCAAACTATTCTCCAAGGTACAGGAGAGCAGGACAAGAAGCAAACTAATCAAAGAGAGAAGCAACCTGGAATTAAGGATAAACTTTCTAACAGTGAGGACAATTAATCAGTGGAACAGTTTGTTTTCAGAAATCATGGGTACTCTGTTGAGGTTTTTAAGAAGAGACTAGACAGTCACTTATCTGAAATGCCATAGCCGAACCTCTAAGCATAATCTTTGAAAAATCTTTCAGGACCAGCTCCTTGCCAAAACTATGGTCACAAGCCACAGTCATCCTCATCTTCAAAAAGGGACACCCCAGCCTAGTTGAAAATTACAGACCAATCTCTTTACGCAGGAGAAACCCCGAATAACCAAAGATCCACATACAAATACCCGCAAAAACCTCAGAAAACACACACACACACACACACACATATATATACATACACACACACACACACATATACACATACACACACACATACATACATACATGTAAGTACCCGCGAAAACTTAAAACACACACACACACACATGTATGTATGTATGTATGTATGTATGTATGTATGTATGTATATAATTTCCCACCAAAAAAAGCACCAGGTCTTATTTTGGAGGGATGCCTTCCACTGACTCCCTTTGCAGCAGCAGCACTGACAGCCCCCACCCAGCAGGGCCAACCCACAGCCGTCCCACCTCAACTTCTTTTTTTATATCATGGTGACCAAAATTGGATGCAGTTTTCCAAGTGTGGCCTTACCAAGCATTATAAAATGTTTTTTAACCCTTCACGTGATCTTGATTCTAACCTTCTATTAATGCAGCCTAGAATTGTGTCGACTTTTTTGGCAGTTGCAGCACACTGCTGGCTCATATTTTAGTGATTGTCCACTAAGATATCCAGATCCCGCTTGCAGTTACTGTTGTTCAGCCAGATACCACTCATCCTATACTTGTGCATTTGGTTATTCCTGCCTAAACGTAAAACCTTACTTTCCTCTAAATTGAATTCCATTTTGGATAGAGCCAATGTTCAAGTCCGTCAAGATCTTTCTCTATCTTGTTTCCCATTTCTACAATATCAGTCTTCTAATATGGGTTTCCCAATTCTACTATAGTGATTATGGCAGTGATGTTCAAATGCACACAATAGCGAAACTGGATATAAAATCTGTACCTTACCTAATAAAGTTCCTTGCCATCTTAGAAAGAATATATTAGAATATGTTAGAGAAAAAGGTTTAGAAAACTGGAAAAGGTGGGATGGTGGTGGAATAAGTGGCTATGAATCTGGAAAAAAAAAACGCTGAAATGATCCATCTCTTGCTAGCCAAAATGAACAATTCTCAGGCCTGCTTTGTTTTTTTTCATAGGCAACATTTTGCAAATATAATGAAGTGATGTTAAACCTCATACACTTGGACCTAATGCTTCCTCTTTCTGTACAGAGGTCTTTAATTACTCAATAATTGCTGAAAGGCACAAATTGATTGACTTTATAAACAGAGAAAAATGAAAATGGCCTTTCCATTTCAAAGCTGTTGTGTAACATTTAGAAAAGGGGGAGAAAAAAGGAGAAAAACTAACAACTTGAAGTACTGTAGAAAGAAACACAGCCCTAGAGTAAAGCAATTGACAAGAACCTTTAACCGTGATAACTAAATACTGGTTTATGAGACCCGATTATTTTCACAGAATTTCAACTAGGAAGAAGCTTGGTTACTGAGCTACAGACTCTCAATCTTTCTATATTACAGAAAAGAAAATAGCACAATGACAGTCAAGGTTTGTGGGCGATGGTCAATGAAGCACAGATATGCTTAGCTTATATAATACTAGTGCAATAGCTGTACTTCATTACGAAACTTGGTTGGGCTTAGTTTTGGGGGAGGAAAATAAGAAAAAAAAATCTGCCTCTACCTATTGGTATTCATTGGTAATCCATTGGTATTCATCTGGCTAGTGTCCTGTCAGTGTGTGAGAGAGTTGAGGGCTGTTTGGAAACTGAAACACTATTTTCTGTGTGAGCAAGAAGGAAACAGCAAGGAGTCTGGGCATGGCTTAGCTCAAGTGTTCTGTACTAAAGTTGCTTGGTGCTGTAAAACTAAAACTGAAACTCCTCTGCTCTGCTTGTTTTTGTTTTGTTTTTTGCATTTGGGACAGATTTCTTTTCAGGTGGGGAAGAGTAGAACTCCTTAGCATCAGAGTGTGTTAATAATAATATATGAAATACTAATGCTCTGATGATCATTTCAAAAAACCCTTTCTTAGTGAGCATCTAGAAGCCAAGAGGAACATACGTGCCAAATTTCGAGTTTGTAGGCTTTATAATTCTGAGGATTCTGTGATGATGCGTGAGTGGTATTTCGCTTTTGTATGCAATATATAGACTATTCAGAATAGTGTTTTTCAACTTTAGCAACTTCACAATGTATAGACTTCAATTCCCCAAATTCTCCAGTTAGCAAATTGGCTGGGGAATTCTGGAGGTTGAGGTCCATACACCTTGAAGTTTTCATGGTTGGAAAATACTGATTTAGAATCTATAATTTTATGGGTCCTTGGTGTTCTTTGAGCTTGACTGTTTTCTTCCAGATGTTTCATTACCCAACTATGTAGTATCATCAGTAAGGAATGGGGCTTGCTTTTGGTTTATATTCCAGTAGCTTGCCCTGTCAGCATTGAAGTGATTTTGGAGGATCATTTACTGTTAGATGGTTTGATAATTCCTTGACTCTCTCATTTTAACCCTGAGCTACAAATATTCTTCTTTTTTGGTACTATAATTTTACTTAGGATCTGTTTGTTGGTCTACGTATTGATTAATAGATGAATAACCCATCTTTATTTTATACAATGCAAGGCAATATACAAAGAGCTTCTGCCTCCTGTTTTTTTTCTCCTAACAACAATACTATGAGCTGGGTTGACAGGGTTAAAGTCCACTAGCTGGCTTTCATGCCTAAGGGAGAACTAGAACTCACAGTCTCCTGGTTTCAGCACTTTAACACTACACCAAATTGACACTTCATACCTATGATTGAGCCATGGGGGCGCAGTGGTTAGAATGCAGTACTGAGGGCTACTTCTGCTGACTGCCAGCTACCAGCGCTTTGGGAGTTTGAGTCTTACCAGGCTCAAGGTTGTCTCAGCCTTCCATCCTTCCAAGGTGGGTAAAATGAGGACCAAGATTGTTGGGGGCAAGAAGCTGACTCTGTAAACCGCTTAGGTAAAGGTAAAGGTTCCCCTCACATATACGTGCTTGTCGTTTCTGGCTCTTGGGGGCAGTGTTCATTTCCATTACAAAGCCAAAGAGCCAGCACTGTCCAAAGACGTCTCCATGGTCATGTGGCCGGTATGACTAAACACCAAAGGGGCACACAATGCTGTTACCTTCCCATCAAAGTGGTCCCTATTTTTCTACTTGCATTTTTACATGCTTTTGAACTGCTAGGTTGGCAGAAGCTGGGACAAGTAATGGGAGCTCACTCCATTACGCAGGGATGTGAACCGCCGAACTGCTGACCTTTCTGATTGACAAGCTCAGCATCTTAGCCAATGAGCCACCACGTCCCTAAACTGTGTCCCTAAACCACTTAGAGAGGGATATAAAGCACTGTGAAGTGATATATATAAGACTAAGTGCTATTGCTATAAGTCCTCCCGCTATGCCTAAAGAGAAGAAGGCTAAGGAGAAATATGATAGCAGTCTCTCAATGCTTGAAGGGTTGCCACAGGGAGGAAGCTATGGATTTATTTTCAATAGCTTTCAAGAGCTGGACAAGAACCAGTGGCTAAGTTTTATGGAAAGAGATCCAAACTTGAAATAAGAAGGAATTTCCAATCAAGAAGCAATAAGTATCAAGAAGAATCATGAGGACTCCATAAAGTGAGGCTTTCAAATAAAGGTTAAATGATCATTTCTCTGGAATGATGCAAGATTTCCAGCCCTGGCAGGGACTAGAATGGTATTTCTCAACCTTGGCTGTGTTAAGATGTGTGGATTTCAATTCTCAGAATTCTCCGGCCAGCATGCTGGAGTTGGAAGTCTACACATTTTAAAGTTGCCAAGGTGGAGAAATGCTAGATGGGAAGACCATGAATACCTCATCTGATTTGACATAATTTATACGGTATAATATTCTAGAAGGTACCTGTGCAACAGAAATTGAATTCAAGACTCAAATAAAGTGGATATTGGAAGAAATGTTAGACTAAAATAGAGATAGACAGACAGACAGACAGACAGATACAGGGGTGGGATTCTAGCAGTTTACACCTATTTGCTAGAACCAGTTGTTAATATTCTAAGCAGTTCGGAGAACTGGTTGTTAGAAGAAATTACTGGCCTAATCCTGTAAGGAAGGCAGGAAGGAAACATTCTGGTATTGCTTACAGAAACTGCCTCTCCGTTAACCCTTATTACATTCTTGGCAGGACTAGACTTCCTGTCTCAGGAACCTCTCTGGAGTTTTTCCCCCCTCCCTTGCTGGTACTTTGCTTGTGTGGAATGACCATTTAAAGTTACAGTGGCACTGAAAAAAGTGACTTATGACCATTTTTCACACTTACAACTTGCACCATCCCCACAGTCATGAGAGGCCAGGTGAGGAGATGCATGCCTCGATGTGAGTTATATTGAGTTGGCCACGCCCAGCCAATAACATGACCACCAAGCCACGTCTACCCAGTCACATGACCATCAAACCACACCCACCAACTAAGCCATGCCCACAGAACTGGTTGTTAAAAAATTGAATCCCACCTCTGGATAGATAGATAGATGATAGAGAGATAGGGATAGAGATAGCGATAGCGATAGAGAGAGAGATGATAAAGATAGAAAGAGAGACAGAGAGAGAGATAGACAGAGAGAGAGAGATGAGAGAGAGAGAGATGATAAGAGATAGAGAGAGAGAGAGATGATAGTGTTATAAATTAACTGCAGAATGTGTTATTCAGAATTGTGCTCTGCTTTTTTATCCACAACATGGTGGTGGATATTAATTATGTGCCACCAAATTTTTGGTTCCTGGTGATCATATAGGTAAATTATCCCCAACCTGTTCTTTCATGTCTATCTCTCTTGTTGCTGCTTGTCTTCTTCTGTTGCCTTCCATCTTCTCCAACATTACAGCCTTTTCCAGAGAGCTCAGCTGGGTCTTCACATAATGAGTCCAAAATAGGATAATTTGAGTCTGGTCATTTGTGCCTCAAGTAAGAACTCTAGGTTGAATTGTTCATTGATCCTTAATTTGTTCAGTCACCCTCAAGGTTGTCTATGATATTCTCAGGAGTCTTCTCCAACATCAACGTGATAGTGAACTTTGTCAGAGTTAACATTCCTACCATAAACTATGCCAAATCTTAAATACTGTATATTGTCTGTAGTGGATTTTATGGGTTCTTTTTGTTTTATATAAAACTTAAGTTACTAAAAAGAGTAAACCACACCCCACCAAGGCTGGCAGGGCAAGCTATGGTGTGTAAACAGGAACAAAACTCCACCCTCACTCATACTATTACTAGTAGGGCAAGGAAACATCTATAAGCAAACAATTAAACTCTTGAGAGCACCAAGAAAACTCCACAAATAAGAGTAAAAAATTATCCTTAACCGAGATAAAGTTTAAAAATTCTTGGAAAACCCCGCTTGCCATCACCAATTTTAAAAAACTGCAATTAAGCTTTTGTTGTTTGCGGTTTAGTTTTCTACTATGTAGAAACAGGAAAAATGAAATTCACTGCTGATCAATGAGCCAAGTGATTTTCTCATATAGACATCTATCCTCTTCTGTCGCTTTTTACTGAGAACGGTATGCCTATCCTTAGCCTTTCGAAGCAGGATGCTTATTCTACAATAAGAAAGAAATCAGGTTGTAATCGGGTTGTAATTTTATTGTTACATTTCATCGCTGCTTGTCAGGATGTAATAAGAACCATTTGTTTCCTGCTGGTTTCCAAGCACCTTCAAGGCAAAATACTCTCTTGAGCGTAGTGTTGAAATGCAGCATCAATATAAAAGCTGTTTTCCAGGTATGCAGCTACACATGGAAGATTGGTAAATGGGTAAACTGCTAAGACACACATTCAACTCTGTCTCCTATGCACTGCAACTCCCTACACATTCAGCTGGAGGTCTGAGGGGGACAGAGACTCTCACTGGATAGTTATTTATTAATCAAATTTACATAGCTGACCTTCTCACTGAAGGAGATCCTGAGTGGTGCCTAGCAAACAGGTAAAACTGCAGATTAAAGACCACAATTATAACAAATGCAGGCATTACCATAACAGTAAATATTATAAAAACAGAGATGCAAATCCTAGGCAAAGAGGGAATAATAAGAATAAAATAAGAAAATATTTGGAGCTCAGGGTTGAACTCTGAGGTCCTTTGAATGGAATTTGCTCTTATTATTACTTCGATATACTAATAAATAAAAACAAGAGCAAACTCCTTTTTAATGCTGTCTAGTTTGGTAATGAAATATCTGCAAGGAAACCACCAAGCTCAGAGAGCAGCAAAGACACCATAGTCATCTGAATAAGTATCCAGTTCCCAGGAAGCCCCAGATTTTATACCCGAGGTGGTATTCAGTGGGTTCTGAACAGTTTTGGAGAACCGGTAGTGGAAATTTTGAGTAGTTTGGAGAACTGGCAAATCCCACCTCTGACAAACTGGCAAATCCCAACTGGCAAATCCCACCCCCTCTATTCTCTGCCTCCTGAGTCCCAGCTGATCGGCTGGGTCTTCTTTGGTTGCCCTTGTTTGAGAATGGAGCTGGAAAGCAGGTTAGTGGGGTGGGGAGAGAATGGAGATTTTGCTGTATGCTTTCCCTTGAGTCAGGAGGGAATGGGAATTTTGCAGAAACCTTCCACTGCCACAGCCACCAAGCTACGTGCACAAGCCACGCCCACAGAACCAGTAGTAGAAAAAATTGAATCCCACCACTGCTTGATACCATAATCAGATCTTGAGGATCTTCCAGAATATCAAAGTGGATGGAACTAATCTAATTTTTGGGGGATGTTCCATAAGATGGGTACCACAGCAGAGCAGGCAGGTCTCCCAGGACCAATCAACTTACAACTAAGAGGAAATTTCCTGACAGTGAGAACAATTAACCAGTGGAATGGCATTCAGAAGCTAATTGCACACATGTGCACACAAAGCGTGCAATTAGTGAACCAGTTGTTACACCAGGAGAATCCCACCCCTGCTTCCATCTCTATTTCTATTTCTATTTCTATCTTGTCCTGTCCTGTCCTGTCCTATCCTATCCTATCCTATCCTATCCTATCCTATCCTATCCTATCCTACCCTACCCTACCCTACCCTACCCTACCCTACCCTATCAACTTTTGCAATTTTCTGACAAGCAAAGTCAATGGGAAAACCAGATTGACTTAACAACCGCGTTACTAACTTAACATCTGATTCACTAAACAACTGTGGCAAGGCAGTTGCCGTAAAATGGCGCAAAATTCATTTAACAACTGTCTCATTTAGCAACAGAAATTCAGGGCACAATTGTGGTCACAAGTTGAGGACTGCCCGCATACATTTGAGAATGTATATGCTTGTAGCCACAGAAGGAAATTTGTAATATTTGTATGTTTTGCATTTCATCTTTTCTTTAGACATGAAAAGAGTTGGAATAATTGTACTCCCATGAATTGTCTGCCCAAACAGAAGGGTGAAAGAGAAAATGGATGCATGTTATAATCAATAATCGTAATGTTGCATATCACATATCCTCAACAGATCTGTTGCTGTTCTCAGTTGCAAATTCTTGATCGCTTCCTCTTAGTTCCATTATTAGATGTTTGGCATCTGCAAACAGATGTGGCCCTTTTGGGATGTAATCAAAGCCTGCACAAAGGTGTTTATTGATGCCACAATAAGCACTGTTGACAATCTGAAAATTTTCTGTGGGGCCAGATGATTATATTCCGAGGATACTTTTCAAATCCACTGACAGCCATTATTAAAATGCAAATGAAGGAGGATTTCCCCACCCCTCTCCTTTCTATTCTGCTTTGGAAATTCCTGGATTAGGTACAATCAGTTAAATGAACATAGTTGAAACCTGGAGGATTTCGAAGACTTTATCAGTTGAGTTACAATGGTGAAACTTAATTTTAGCTGCACCTCTGGCAGCTGGGAGATTTGGTTAGCTGAGATTCCTGTGCAAGATAAATTTAATCCATTGATTTGTGGGAGGTGTTTACACAGCACCCATCAACACAGTAATGAGGAGATAATTGTCCTCAGCAACTGAAGAATCTGTAAACAAAGCTCACCCAGGTTCTTGAAGGTAACAGGTTGTGTATAAAATGACAGGAACATTTGCATATATTTAATCTAAGGTTTGTGTGTGAGAGAGAAGCACACAGCTCTGGGAGAGTGAAAGGAGAGAGATTGCTGTACCATTTCCAAGCTTAAAAGTCTATTGTCACAGAAATTGCTTTCATCAAACAAAAGGATCTAAGCAACCAGGACAGCTGTACACCAAGATGAAAATGCATGCATGTGTGCACATGGGAAACCCCCCCCCCCCTTTCCCCAATCTTCACAGCTCAGTAGCATTGTGTGTTTTGCTGCAAACCTCTTTCTGGTCAATCCTGCAAATGTTTGTGGATTACGGCAAAAAAGGCTAGATACATATATCCATTTCATTTTCACTCAGCTTCTCATTTTTTTTCAGGCTTGCGTTCTTTTGCTCCCATTTCCACATCAGTAGCTTCAATTTGTGTGGCAGTGCTGGTTTTTGTTTGGTTTAAAGAAGACTTTGTGCAGACAATCAGGCACATTTTGTCTCTGCGTTTTTGTGACACTTTCGTTTTCCCCTATACATGAATTTTTTTGCAAGCCTTGATTCTTGGGTAGAGTAGATGTCTCATGTATGCACACAGTATGTTTTTTTTTAATGGAATTAGTTCTCCCAATATAAACACTGGCTTGCATTAAAAAAAAAAGTCCATAGAATTCCTGTGTAAAGTTCAGAAATGGATTTGGGCACCAATCTATAGGTCTCTATCTTTACTTTGCATTCTAACTTGGATCAAATATAGACTTTGAGTAGGTGTATCAAACGACTGAGTTCAATCTGCTGCTTTGATGAAAGAAATTCAGAGGAAGCCAACAGAAGGCCAGTGACCATCCCACTTGAAAATGTTCATCAAGAATCAACACTCACCTCCCAGCAGTGATATTTTGCACTTGTTCAATTAGATATGCCTTGCAAATATTTCTCAGTGAGGAGGAGGAGGAGGAAGAAAAAGAAGGAGAGGAGGAAGAGGAGGAAGAAGAGGGAAGAAGAAGAGGAAATGAAGGAGGAGGAGGAGGAGGAGGAGGAGGAGGAGGAGGAGGAGGAGAAGCAGAAGCAGAAGCAGAAGCAGAAGCAGAAGCAGAAGCAGAAGCAGAAGAAGAAGAAGAAGAAGAAGAAGAAGAAGAAGAAGAAGAAGAAGAAGAAGAAGAAGAAGAAGAAGAAGAAGAAGAAGAAGAAGAAGAAGAAGAAGAAGAAGAAGAAGAAGAAGAAGCAACAGCTAGGAAGAGGAATAAAGTCCAAGAAAGGAAAGACAACCATGATAGCTCAGTACTGGTGCGAACCAGCTGAATACCACCTCTGTTCTGCTGCTTCTGCTGCTTTCCTTGCATGAAGCCAAAAGTCTCTCTCTCTCTCCCCCTGAGAACGGAGCTGGAGATGGTATCCTGTGATCCCAAATAAAGAATTATCAATTGGTAGGAAAACGGGGTGGGGAATTTTCCTGCAGACTTTTTGGGGGATTTTCCCAGGGTCTCTGGTCCGCAGGATTTAAATTATGAGTTTGGTGGTCCCTGGGGTCCAAAAGGTTGGCAACCCCTGTTCTAGTCGAACCTGCTGCTCATACAGGAGACCTTATATAATGATCATACAATTTCTTCTTAAAAACTACCAGTGTTGAAGCATCCATGACTTCTGAAGGCAAACTGTTCCACTGATTAATTGTTCTAACTGTCAGGAAAAATTTTTTCCATTGTTGTAGGTTGCATCTCTCCTTGATTAGTGTCTATCCATTGTTTCTTGTCCTGCCTTCAGGTGCTTTGGCATTTGTGGAACATCTTTGTGGCAGCCCCTTAGATATTGAAACACAGCTATCATATCACCTTTAATCCTTCTTTTCATTAAACTAAACACACCCAATTCCTGCAACCATTCTTCATATGTATTAGCCTCTGGTCCCCTAACCATCTTTGTTGCTCTTCCCTGCACTCTTTTCAGAGGTTCAACATTTTTTAAATATTGTGGTAGTCAAAACACCAAAAATTTGGTAGTAGTTGGTACTCTCTGAACCTGGTGGTTTTCTTGCAGACATTTCATTCCCCAATCAGGTAATATCATCAATATAAAGAAGAGAGTATGATAAGGTTTATATGCAAGAGTTTCCTTTCTCTGTGTTGGTGGGAGGAGTCTTAGTGGTTGCCTGATTAAACTATTATCCCAATCAAGGAACTACCAACCCAGACTATTAAACAGCAAACAAAAACCTGATGATGATCCTCGGTGGCACAGTGGTTAGAGTACAACACTGCAGGCCACTTCTGCTGACTACCCGCTGCCTGCAATTTGGCAGTTTAAATCCCACCAGGCTCAAAGTTGACTCAGCCTTCATCCCTCAGCTCCTCATCCTTCTGAGGTGGATAAAATGAGGACCCAGATTATTGGGGGCAATAGCTGACTCTGTAAACCACTTAGAGAGGGCTGCAAAGCACTCTAAAGTGATATATAAGTTCACGTGCACTTACTATCTAGAAGGAAAATGAACCATCATATAAGTAAAGAGAACTGAAACATTGCTCAAGTCTTAGGAAACAAGATAAGAACTTGGAAGAAACTCAAGACAGGTTTTTCCCTGGTTTCCTGGGGTTTAAGAAGCTTCCTTCTTTTGAGGTAAAGCACTATTTAGCTTGCAGGAGTCTGTTATTATAACCAATCTAAATATACCTTTAGTCTTCCTATGGAGACTATTTCTTGACCTGGTCTACTCCAAAGGGCTCGCTATTATTTCACGGTACACATAAGTTTTTATTACACAATGAGGTACAGTACGTGGCAACTCACTGAAGCCCTTTTTTCTAGAAGGCTGAAGGCAGAAAAAGCCATTGCAACCTACACAGCGCTTGTGTTCCAATCAGACACCAAGAAAACCCGGACAAATAAATTATGACCCTTTATTTCTTGCATGGTGCCGTTGTAGTAGAGGATAGTCCTATAGTCAATTGAATTTCATCCCCTATTTCATAGTACTGAGTGCAAATAAGGAGATTTATTTGTTCCTGGGCCTAACCATTCTATGAGAAATAGATGATAATTCCACAAAAGGGATGACTGCCAAGGAATGCAATACAATAAAGAGACGGGAGAACGTAATGGCTAAAAAAAATCATTTTGTCATATTGAAGGAGTAATTACGTTAGAAGATCAAATACAAGTGGTTGGAGGATTGTTACTGTCTCCTGAGCCTTGTAATGAGTTAAGTTGCTGTTTCAGCAGACTATTTTTCAATGCTTTTTTTTTTTTAACTTTACTTACAGTAGCTGCATCTGTCTGGGTGAGTGTGTGCCATGTTTGTTTCCCGAAACAAAAGTAAATTGCCCTTAGACGACCACTTGATTACTTACTCCTTCTGCTAACTCAAAGCCTCGAGGGTTTTTTTTTTTTTTTTTGAGTTTCAGTGAAATTGTTTTGACTTTCAATGAAAATTTAAAAATATAGCCTATGTATTTAGGAAGAAAAATAGGGAAAGACCAAATTGCTTTTTTTATTATATGGTATTTTTGAACAAGCTTAGACCACTTCTTTCCATGAATCATCCGTATGTGGGGTGGGGATCTATTCATTTCTCTTTGCTTTACTGAAAATGTAACCAAAACAGTGTAAACTTGGGTCTTAAATTTATCTACCAGGTATTGTAAGAAATGGCAGACAAGAGATTCCTGTTTTTTCTTAGAGAGTCTTCTAAGAAGTGTGGGCAAACCAAGGTCTAAGGCTCCATTCTTTGGCCTAGCTACAGCTTTGCATGACATGTGTTGAAATCTTTGGAGAGATTTTCCTCTCTCTCCCAGTAGCCTAAGAAGAAAAGAGAAAAGTGAAAAAGGGAGAGAAATAATCAGTAAAGATTTCCCCTTTCCATTCATGTCTGACTCTAGGGAGCAGTGCTCATCTGTTTTTTGGCCAAAGGAGCCAACATGTCCAAAGACATTTTCATGGTCATGTAGCCAGCATGATATACACTGAGGTGCATGGAATGCTGTTACCTTCTCACTTAAGTGATACCTATTTATCTACTCGCATTTCCATACTTTCAAAGTGTTAGGTGGGCAGAAGCTAGAACAAGAACGAGAGCTCATCCCATCGGAGGGTGCTTGGGTCTCAAATCTGGGCTATCAGCTTTCCAGATGACAAGCTCAGTGTTTTTTAACTGCTGAGCCAACATGCCCTGCATTACATAGAAGTAATCTCAGAAATAAAACAAGAGTAGGAAACTGGGCATCAGAAAAATGAGATACCGTATTTCCCCATGTATAAGCCACCCCTTTTTTCCAAAATTTTCAAGCCCAAAAAGTAGGGGGGTGGCATATACAAAGCAGGTACACTTTTTATGCGTGAAAAAATGCATAAAATAATAAAGTAGGAATAAACTGGTTTTCCAGCAGTATGCTATACTTTTTTGTAAAAATTGTACGTGATGATACGATTAGGAGTGCGAGTACGCGATAGAAATGCATACGCTAGGCATCGGCCTGAATGCTTCGTTCCTACTCTCGTTCCGATGCGTAGATTGCTAGCGTCGCCCGCACCGCTTTCGGCGTCATGACCGAAGTTGTAGATCTATATGTCGAATTTTGTTTCTTTGTAAATTTTCTTTCTTCATAACTTGTTTCTCTAATAAAATATTTTTTTCAAAACTTCACAGTCCAAAAATTGGGGGGGTGGCTTATACAAAGGGGGTGCTTATACATGGGGAAATACGGTATATCAAAGATAGGATAGTATCTCCAACTGCCAATGTTGTGACCCCACACTTGCCTAGTTCCAACCCTGCTTATTATGAAGCCCCCCCCCCCCGAGGGGGGGATATGTATTTTTCTGTCTGAAGAGAGTTCTGTCATGATGTGTCTATAAGTGAGGACTATGTGATTAGAGTTCAGCAGTGAATAATATTTAGAATCATATATTCCTTGAAAATGTTTCTTTCTTTTTCAAAAGAAAGATCTAGTTCCATACCAAGTTCTCAGGATGACTGAGAATTTCCTTTGGAGGTGGATAACAGAATCATAGAGTTGGAAGGGACTTTGGAGGTCTTCTAATCCAACCTCTTGCTCAAGCAGGAGACCTTATACCATTGCAGACAAATGGTTTTCCAGTCTCTTCTTAAAAGCCTCCAATGATGGAGCAACCACAACTTGTGAAGAAAAACTGTTCCACTAATTAATTGTTCTCAATGTTAGGAAATTTCTCCTGAGTTCTAGGTTGTTTCTCTCTTTGATTTATTTATTTATTTATTTTTGTCAATCACTTACAAGATAATAGGTGTAAGTATAAACATAGTTATGAATACATGGATATGAATAAGAAAAATATAAAAGAAACAATAGGACAGGGACGGTAGGCACGTTGGTGTGCTTATGCACGCCCCATACAGACCTCTTAAGAAAGGGGTGAGGTCAATAGTAGACAGTCTAAGGTTAAAGTTTTGGGGGTTTGGGGAAAAAAAACCACAGAGTTAGGTAGAGTATTCCAGACATTGACCACTCTGTAGCTGAAGTCGTATTTCCTCCAATCAAGTGGTATGATTAACCTTGAGTTTGTATCTATTGTTTGCTCTTGTGTTATTATGGTTGAAGCTGAAGTATTCATTGACAGGTAGGGCATTGCAATGTATGATTTTATACACTATACTTAGATTGGACCAAAGGCAGCATAGTTCTAGGTTTTCTAGGTCTAGAATTTTGAGTCTGGTGGCATAAGGTATTCTGCAACGAATAGAGGAGTGGAGAACTCTTCTTGTGAAATATTTCTGGACTTTCTCAACTGTGTTAATATCAGATACTTAATGTGGGTTCCAGACTGATGAGCTGTATTCAAGTATTGATCTAGCAAATGTTTTGTATGCTTTAGTTATTAGTGTAATATTACCAGAGAAAAAGCTGCATAAGATTAGGATAACAACTTTTAATGTCATTTTGGCTATATAGTTACAGTGGGCTCCAGCACTTAGGTCATTAGAGATGAGTACTCCAAGATCCTTGATAGAGTTTGGATCATCAACAAGGTCTTGATTATTCAGCCTGGATTTTATTTTCTGATTTTTTTTTGCCAATATGTAGGACAGAGCATTTATTTGTTGAGATTTGAAGTTGCCATTTGCTTGACCATTCTGATACATAGTCAAGGTCTTTTTGAAGGGTAGCAGTATTGTCTGTGGTGTTGAGTAGCTTTACATCATCAGTGAAGAGAACACAGTTGCTCTTGAGGTCATTTATGTAGAGTATGAAAAGAGTTAGTCCTAGAACACTGCCTTGGGGGACACCACTATTGACAGGTACAGAATTTGAAAGGACTCTCCCAATTTTGACCATTTGTTGTCTGTTTGACAGGAATGCTTCTATCCAGTTATGCAGGTGTCTGGAGATACCGTAAGATTTTAGTTTTAGGAGTAGTTTGTTGCATACCACTGAATCAAAGGCTTTACAGAAGTCCATGTAGATTGGGTCTATTGCTTTTCCCTGATTGAGTTGTGTAATCCATATGTTTTTGCAGTGTAAGAGTTGCAGATTACAGGATAGTTTTTTCCTGAAACCAAATTGTTTATTAGAGAGTAGGTTGTTTGTTTCTAAGTGGAGTATGATGGATTGGTTAATAATTGATTCCATGACTTTACAGGTGATGCAGCATAAAGAGATGGGTCTGTAATTTTCAACTAGGGTGTGGTCTCCTTTTTTGAAGATGGGGATGACCGTGGCTTGTGACCATAGGTTAGGCAAGGAGCTGGTCCTGAAAGATTTTTCAAAGATTATGCTTAGAGGTTCTGCTATGGCAGTGGATAGCTTTTTTAAGAAGTAGGCACATATTCCATCCGGTTCAATAGATAGAGAGGGTTTTAGATTGCGTAGTGCTTTTACAACATTGTCTTCTGTAAAATCGATGTGTATTAGATCATTGTAGTTGTCTGTGGTTCGACTAGGAAATACTGGGCATGATCCATTGCTGTTTACAAATACTGAGCCAAAGAATTTGTTAAAAAGGTTCTTCTTGTTTAATGTGATAATTGGTGCATTCAGTTTTTATCTGGTGGCACAAATTTTTGTATCAGCTTTTGAAGTTGGCAACGTGACCAGATTTGTTTTTCTGCCAAAGTGATTTCTTTTTGGATTGAAGTTCCTTACTGTTATGGATAAATTGTTTTTTTCTGGTTTTGGGAGTTGTTCATGGTACACATAGTTTGATGACTCTTTTGACTTCAAGTAAAAATATGTTGTAATGGTCTTCTACAATATTGCATCCAGGGAAAAGAAATTGCCAATCAAGGGATGAGAGATCGTTGTTTATAAGATCATAGTTGCCTTTTTTGAAGTTATAATTGGGGATTCTGTCATTATGATGATTTTTGTGTGGATGTATGTTGAGACAAAAGTCTATCATGTTGTGGTCACTGTTGGAAAAGGGTTCTTTAATTTGTATTCCGTAAATTGAATTCAAACTATTGCAAAAGATGAGATCGAGGCAGCTGTTAAGTCTAGAGTTCTTGGTTACTAGTTGTTCCAGTCCCAGATTTGTTACTGCATTGTAGAAGGCTGCATGTGTGGGTTTAATTGTACATTCAGTAAGGGTCCAGGTAATATGAGGTAGATTGAAGTCACCAAGAAAGATAAAAGCGTGTGGGCAGGATGCTGCCCATATAAGCAGTGTATTTAGCTTTTTTGCATGTTTGATGTCATAATCAGGGGCTCTGTAACATAGTAAGAATGAAAATGTGATATTTAAGTGTCCTTAAATATCCTTAAAGCGTTCACAGATGATGGTCTCAGGAATAGCAAGCTCCTGGGTAACTTGGATGTTTTTTAGATGTAGGGACTTTTTATAGAAGATAGCAACACCACCTCCTCTATGGATTTCATGATCTGATCGGTAAACATGATAGTCTATTACTGTGGTAATGGAGTCAGGGAGAGATGCGTTGAGCCATGTTTCACAGACAAATATAATGTCGAATTTAGCCGTATTTAGTAAGAGGAGAAATTCAGGTATTTTATGTACAAGGCTTCTTGCATTGAGTAGCTTGCATTTAAGGACAGTTGTGGTTGGAATAGAGGTATTAGATTGGTATCCATCTATTGTTTCTTGACTTGCCTTCTGGTGCTTTGGAAAATAGATTTACCCCTTCTTCTTTGTAGCAGCCCCTCAAATATTGGAACACTGTTTTGGAATGTCTTTCTTGTTTATTGTCTGTGTTTTGGGGTGTCTTTATTGTTGGGGAAGCTGAAGGAGGCTAACATTTGGGCCTATCATTTTGGTTATATACTTGTCTACTGCCTTGGAGAATCCTTGGCTGATTTATTTATTAAATGTTTAGGATGTTCATTAATTAAGAAATCAGATTTCAAAACAAAGCAGTACCTTAAAAACATTCATAAAAAAACGGTCATACCAAGAGAGAGAAGGAAACTTTATTGGTCTTCATAGGAGGATACACACCCCATCCTAGTCCAAGCCAAGGGAAATAGCCAGTTCCTCGGGACTTTCTTAAAAAACAGGAGATTCCCAGGTCTCTGGATCTCAGGGAAATTGCTGTTCCACAAGGCTGACAGCATGACAGAGAAGACTTTACTCATGGGACTCAAAGTATGACAAACCTGTCAGATCTTACAAGACTGTGCAGAAACAATTGGAGACAGATGGTTCCTCAAACATCCAGGTCCTTTCTATTTATCTCATGTTTTTTCTCTAGAATTAATGGAAAATGAAGACTAGAGACAGCTAGAAGACTGTATAATGAATGACAGCATAATCATATGCTCCTACTTAAGAAACTACAAGAGCATCCTTTACCATACATAAGTTTTATCTGAAAATTTCTTCTTTGGAAGAGTTTCAAAAACTGTTTTTGAAATACAACAATGCAAACTCCCTTTCATCCAATTGAATGGGAGTTCATCATGGTGGCACAACCTTAGTTGCAAGACTTCTCTGCTGGTTGTTAGATCTAATATAACAGCATAAGGAAAACTCCTTCACTAATCATGGAATAGAATCATGGAATATCATCCTCTCTATTCTATGCAATAGAGTAGAGTAGAGTAGAGTAGAGTAGAGTAGAGTAGAGTAGAGTAGAGTAGAGTAGAGTAGAGTA
>NW_020769310.1:3207144-3234771 GCF_900518735.1 Pseudonaja textilis | reverse complement strand
ATTCTAATTCTAATCCATTCCTACCCTACCTACCCTACCCTACCCCACCCTATCCTGTCCTATTCATTTTTTATTTAGAAAATTTATATAGTTGCCCAATTCACACACAATGACTCTGGGTGGCTTAAAGAAATAAAATCCCAACATAAAAGCCAATAAACCCTCATGCCTCTGGTGATAACAGTCCAACCAACCACTTGATATACTATATGTATGCATATCATCTACTTGATGTATGTCTGTGAGTTTTCATGTTCGATGTATATTTTAAATAGAAATGCCTGAGCAGGCATGGTGTCCCCGCTATTCATCTAGAGAAATAGATGGTTTATCTGAATTTCTCCTGGGGAAGGAGAGATTCTTCAACACTTCAATGCCGAGATGTCACCTTCACAACAAAATGGGGAGGGGAGTCAAGCTTTGATGTCTTCCATGAGATTGAGGGATGGTTGTAAGCCATATAGGCCAAAGACCAACAGATATTGGATTGCTCAGTCAAAGATAAGGCAGTCTTGGACATCCTTGGCTTAACTTCATCCCCATCAGTTCAAAATCACTATGTTTCACCCAGGAAAATATTGCCAACCTTATTTTTTTTTTCTTAAAGCAAACACTCTTTTATATAATGGAAATAGCTGTGAAGAAATTGCAGGGTATTTTTTTCTGCCTGGCAATAATTATAGCCAATGTTAACCACCATTTCAAACAATGAACGATCAATCAATCAATGAGGTCTCACGGGAGCCATGAATTGGCCTGGAACTAACTTTAAAACAAACTAACAAGCTCTATTAGATAAAATATAAAATTACTTTGGGTTTTGAAGCTATATTTAGTTTAACCTTACACTGAGTTAGATCATTTCTCCCCATTTCTGCAGAATCATCCATCTCATTATGCACTGAGTGCTGAGTACATAAATTGAATTAATAAAGAATGAAAACAAATAAATATCCAAACTATGCATAAACTGAAGGACAAGTATTGAATGTAACCCACTGAAGCCTTCAGGGCATTCTCTGAATTCTGTTTTTTTTTAATCTGGCAAAAGAAAATTAATAAATACATGGAAAGGTCCCATTAATAACATTTAATCATTCAATTATAATTTAAATTTTGGTTTTATTTTGGGCTGGTCTACTGTTTGGAACTCTGCCCTTAAAAAACTAAGTTTTCTTACCCTGTAGCCAGGGCAGCATGAGTGCAGAAAGTGTTAGGGTGGTGTGTACATGTGGATGTCTGCCTTCCCAAGTAGATCAGACAGGAAACTCATTCTAGCTTGAGCCGTGGTGGTACAGTGGTTAGAATGCAGTACTGCAGGCTACTTCTGCTGACTGCCGGCTGCAGTTTGGCAGTTTGAATCTCACCAGGCTCAAGGTTGACTCCATCCTCCTTCTATCCTTCAAAGGTCCGTAAAATGAGAAGCCAGATTGTTGAGGGCAATATTCTGACTCTGTAAACCACTTAGAGAAGGCTGTAAAGCACTGTGAAGCAGTATATAAGTCTAAGCGCTATTGCTATTGCTACTTTGTTTTAAGGCTTTTATTAGCAGAATCTTGTAAGTTTGAAAGTACAAACCTCCCACTCTCTCTTTTACAGTCTGAGAAGCTAGGGAGGGTCCATTCTGAGCATCTTTCTCCATCCATTATGCTGCTGGAGGCTATGCTCTCTGTTATCTGATTGTTCCTAAGCAGCATAGCAATAGCAACAGCACTTAGACATATATGCTGCTTCACAGTGCTTTACAGCCCTCTCTAAGCTGTTTATAGAATCAGCATATCGCTCCCAACAATCTGGGTCCCTGTTTTACCAACCTCGGAAGGATGGAAGGCTGAGTCAACCTTGAGCTGGTCAGGATCGAACTCCTGGTAGTGGGCAGAGTTAGCCTGCAGTTCTGCATTCTAACCTCTGCACCACATATTATTTATTACAGATATAACTCTGGCTCCTTGTCGCTTCCCTGATTCTTTTGTGATTGGAAATGCTATGCCTTGAGCTTCAGACTTTCTTCATGCAAAGCACAGGATGGAAGTTTCTCCTGCAATGGCACTCATTCCAAAGTACCACATGATACACATGTGTTATATATGACATCTTTAAAAAGTCAAGTTTTCCCAGGCCTGTACAGAGTTAATATTACGCGGTGGGGTTTCACCTGCCTTAATATTCTCCACTGTGAAGGAAGAGCGGGGGAACATGAGCTTCTCGGGGAAATAATGTTGGATTTCTAGATTCTGTGTGAAGGAAATTTTGAATCAGCTGAAATCTACCATTGATTTTCATCCTTAGCAAGAAGAATTCATTTTTCTTTGGTCTTCTCCATGTTCTATCTTTCTTTGTGCTCAATATTAAGAATCCCTTAACCACAACAAAAAAGGGGGTTGTTTCTTAACTTCACATTGAATGAACAATGACAACTATTTTAACTCTCTTGTTTTCAGAAACCAGAATTACCAATATGGAAAGGGGAAAGGAAAGGGAAAAAAAAAAAGACTATTGCTATTGCTACTGTTTGAGGGAATCAGTGCTGAGACCATCAATTGCTATAATTAACCAATTAATGGCTTGATTGCCAATTAGCAACACCACTCTGATCATTTGGATCCAGCCATCTGGAAGAGCTTTCTGCGTGATGTTAGTAAAATCCAGCCAGCCATCCCTTCCACAATTCCGCGCTGTTGCAGGACTGAAAAGATTAATTGTAAGCTTGGCGAGGGAGGAGGGACTGTGCCCCGAGGAGGGGGGTTTATGCACCATCTAACGATTTCCAAAATTACATCCAGCATTTCTTGAATTTTTGCAGGCATGAGGATTGTTGCCTTGTTCCGCTGAGCTGTACAATAACAGCTTTTATATATACCCTAAGAATGTTCGAAGAACTTCACAAGAGAATGTAAGAATAGATTTATTAAGATGCCCCCAAGAAGTCCACAGAATAGTTTTCCATAACTCACTAAGTTACGGACCTATGATTTTTCTGTGGGAAATATAATTTTAATGTGACAGAAAGAAGAAATGGCTCGATCCATTTTAATGGAAAGCAATCGATGCTGGGAAATTTGGGGGCATACAAACCCAGTACCTTTTCAAACTCACCTGTCTTTTTCTCGGGCACCTGAAAGACCATGAAAGAGATGCAGTTGTTTAAGGATCAAATTAAAGATGCCATTCTTTTAATGAGTCAACCCATTAATGTATGAGAACAAATTGACATCGTCTGGAACCCACATTATGTATCTGATATTAGCACAGTTGAGAAACAAGAACGTACAATAGATACAAACTCAAGGTTAACAGCACCAAACTTGATTGCAGAAAATACGACTTCAGCAAGAGAGTGGTCAATGTCTGGAATCCTCTACCTGACTCTGTGGTTTCTTCCCCAAGCCCCAAAAACTTTAACCTTAGACTGTCTACTACTGACCTCACCCCTTTCCTAAGATGTCTATGCATAAACACACCAACGTGCCTACCATCCCTGTCCTGTTGTTTCTTTTATCTTTCTTATATGTATTCATTTCATGTATTCATAACTATATATATACTTATACCTATTATCTTGTAAGCGATTGACAAATCAAAATAAATAAAAAAAAATAAAATAAATGTCCACAAGTATCAAAACTAGCTGTTAGATCTGCTGCCATCTAGCTGATGTCTGAATTGTTGCAGCCCACATCTTGTCACTGCTCAAAGCTACAGTTTGTTTGCTCTCAATATTGTTGGTGTTTTCACAATACTATCTGAAAACAACCATATGGGGGAGAATAGTATTACAAAAGTTTGTTTAGTGACTATTCAAAGTTGTCATAGCACTAGAAAAAGTGATTTAGGATTGTTTTTCACAGAATTTTGAGCTCCCCCACACCCCATTTTGGCTGGCAGAGTGCTGCAAGAGGATGTCTAGGATGAAAACGGAGTGTGGGGGTGTTGTATGTGGTCCCCCGCAACAGTGGTGGGATTCAAAAAAATTTACTACCAGTTCTGTGGGTGTGGCTTGGTGGGCATGACTTGGTGGGTGTGGCAGGGAAAGGATACTGTAAAATCCCATTCCCTCCTCACCCCACCAACCTGCTTTCCAGCTCCGTTCTCCTGTGCAGGGCAACAAAAGAAGTCCCAGCCAATCAGCTGGGACTCGGGAGGCAGAAAAGAGATGGGGGCGGGGCCAGCCAGAGGTGGTATTTGCCGGTTCTCCAAACTACTCAAAATTTCTGCTAGATGTTCTCCAGAACTGGTCAGAACCTGCTGAATACCACCTCTGTCCCGCACCCTGTTTTGGCCAGCAGGGTGCTATAGCAGGCCATTCACACCAAAAATGGTGCATGTGGAAGCCGCATGCAGGGGCCTCTGTGGCTCATTTTGAGCAGCTGAAGGAAGCGTCCATTCCATCTCCCCCTCTTCCCGGTGGCCAGCCCATAGAGAAGAACTACAATGCTGATCTGGCCCTCGAAGAAATCCAGTTTGACACCCCTGCCCTAGAGACAGCTGGTCATTTGCATTCTTTCAGAGAGTCATTGAGGCCACCTAGGTTGACCCTGAGGATACAGACAAACCCCCAGGTGGCCTCAACAACTCTCTAAAAGAATGCAAACGGCCACCCATCTGCAAGGAATATAAATCCTTCCATTCCCCACCATCCAGTCAGAGCTAAAGAAGCTTCTTGGATGAGAAGCAAAATGTCTTCAGAGAAAAACAAGAAAGTCCAGTTGCCTCTTGAAAAAAGAAAGCACCTTTAGGACCACGTTAGAGATGCAAAACGTTCCAATACTTGTCTCTCATATAATGGTAGTTCTTGCAACCCAGATATGGTAAGCTCATAATTGGGGTTAACAATTCTTGTGAACTCAATCTTACAGTTGTCCTAGCCCAATTCAAAAGCCGACTTTGTGTGAGTAGGATTATGTCAAAAGAGATTTACTTCTCTTTTCATGGATCAGTATTAGAAGGCCTTGAGCTCTTGAACTATCCCCAATTACAGCATTCAGAATACCTGTGGTGAAAGACCAACTAATATGGAAATAATAGAGAAAAGGAGAAAATAAATAGATAGAATTATTTATTTACCTGTTTTCTTACCTACTTAGACTTCATATTAAAACTAATACACTAGAACAGTGAGAACTACAAAGTATAAAAGAAACATGATACCGCACAACTCATAATCATTAGGCTTCAAATGCATGGCAGAAAACCTCTGTTTCAAGTCTTTCTAAGCATCACCTGGACTTCTGGAGATAGACATGGGCTATCTTTTCCATATCTTTAGACACCCCCTAATCCGATGACTGGGAGTGTCAGGGCTCCGTCAGCTACCCCCATTTAAATCACGAGTCTCTAGCCAAAATTCCAAAACATAAAGAAGATTTATTAGGAGTAAACATGCCAGCGCTGCCTGGGTGTAGCCGAGACACATCATTCCTTGACCCTGGTTTCCCCCCCCCCTTTCTGTTGGCAACTCTAAAAAAAAAACATAGAAATATATTATGAGTTGACATTCAGCTCCCCTCACTCCTTGAAGGTGACCTGTACAACACACACACACACACACAAAACAAATTTATTGCAGGTATAGGACTTAAGGTTGTGAACGCACCCCAGGCTTGTTTGGGTTTTCTGCATGGAACCTTGTCACAAGGCTTGGACGTTCCTATTCTTTACCCAAGATGCCTGTGATAAGGGGTAGCCCTTCCACTTGATCAAATATGCTGTCAGGGCTCTGGCAGCGACCTCCATTTAAATCATGAGTCTCTAGCTGAAGTTCCAAAACTTAAAGAAGATTTATTAGGAGTAAACATGCTGGCACTGCCTGGGTGTAGCCGACTCTGAGATACATCATTCATTGTCACACTTGATCCTGGTTTCCCCCCCACCCCCTTTCTGATGGCAACTCTAAAAAGACCATAGAAATATTTTATGAGTTGTCACCAAGCTTCTCTTCCTGGAATGACCTCAACAGATGTGTAGGTTCTACCTGAAAAAGGTTGACCTAGGCTCTGACCTATGTCAGAGATGGATGGTCTATAAAGGCAAAGTCGGGTCCAAAGAATTAGACTACTGGTGTAGCCTACAGCATAAGTAATTTATTGAAATCACAAGAATCTGGTCAATTAATGGTCAGCACTAAATTGGTACTAGATAAGGATCCGTGGAACTCAAGGGGGGGGGGCTGAATTTGGGTCTCTTTTGCCAATGCAAGGACTCTAAACTGATGACATGTTTCACTCCATCCTCCAGTTCTGCCTGTTCTTCTCTTATATCCATCTCTATATAAAGCACAATGAAATAATTCATAAAGATGCTGATAAGGGTAAGGTCCCTATTGCCTATATCGAAATAAATTAATGGCATTGTCATCTGTTATTCAAACCAAGTGATCATAGCCAAGTTTTCATGGATTTGTCGTGTTCTTCCTTTCTAGAGAGCACAAGAGACTTCATGTTGATAAAGCGATGTTGGTAATGAGCACTCAAACTAAAGTGCAAAGAATCAATAGGCCCACGGGACAGTTTCCTGAGAAACATCAAGGGACTGCTTGTTTTACATTAAAATTTCATGCAGAGGCAACAAAACCATGGCAGCGTGTGACATCAATTTATCCTTCGTGCTACTTGCTTTCTTGTCAGTCTCTGCTGCAGTAGTATTTGCATAGCTTCTAAAATGATGCAGAAGGCCACCAAGCAAAATGATCTGTGTGCTGTTAAAAGAGCTAGCATTTAAACATGGCATGAATGATGTAAGTTAAGGCAGCAATCACCAACCGTTGGTCTGTGGACCACTGGCGGTCCATGAGAAAATGTTGGTGGTGCGCAGGAATTATTATTTTTTTTTTTTTTGCATTTTTTATATTGCACTAAATCAGGGATCCTCAAACTACAGCCCCTGAGGTGAATAAGTGCGATCCATGTTTGTGTTGTTGCAGAGAGTCTCCCACTTCGGGGTCTTTTTGTGTGGGTCAGAGGTAGGCAGAAATTCTGACTTGGGGTCGGCTTCAGCCTCCTGGTGAGGGGCTTGGGGCAAAGGCTGGAGGGAAGGGCCGCTGGTGGAGAAGAGCCAGAGGGCCTCATTCCAGTGGGACTGCATCATGGCCTGGAATTGCCTGACCATCTCAGCCCACTGAGCCTCCAGGCGCCAGTACCTGACCTTGTATCCCCGCATGTCTTCCCTCTACTTGGAAAACCTATGCTCATAGTCCTCAGTGAGGTGCTTCTGCTGAGCCTCCTTCTCGGTCAGATCCCATTTAAACCGAGCCAGCTGTTTTGTCAACTTTTTCTCTTGGCGGCTGCTCAGTTCCAAGAACTGCTTCCTGTTGGGGCCCTAAAGGAGCCTGGGTGGGCAGGCGAGGAGTGGCTGGTAGGGGAGGGGTGAGAAGAGGCCAGTGAGGTGCCCTCGGCGTGAGTGACATCGAGTTGGCCACGCCCATTCAGTCACATGACCACCTAGCCATGCCCACCCAGCTGGTCATTAGGCAGATCATATTGGTCCGCAGGATTTAAAATTATGAATTTAATGGTCCCTGAGGTCCAAAAGGTTGATGACCCCTGAGTTAAGGAATGTATATCTATATAATTTTTTCTGTGATTAGTGTGTATTATGAAAGATTTGCTTTTGTTTTGAAGACACCTGGTAGAAGATATTGAGTTATGTTCAACCAGTAAAGACATATTTCTTAAAAATTCTGAACTGCACACAAACAGGCCCTAGAAAGAGTGCAGAGAAAAGAAGAAGCTATTTTTCATTCTTATGATCACTGCAGCAGCCCTAGTTCACATGATCAAAATTCAGATGTTTGGCAATTGGTTCATATTTATGATCATTGCTGTGTCCCAAAATCATGTGATCACTTTTTGCGATCTTCTGACAAACAAAGTCAATGAGGAAGCTGTCCGTATATAAGAAATTATGAGCTGGAATAGCCATAACAACAAGTCAGCCAATGGGAACTGTTTGGTGACTAAGAAACAGCACCTGTTGTGAGCCATGTCAGATGACTTGGAGATTGGGCGTGGCTTAGGGTAAATAGGGAAAGAGTTGGTGTGCTTTGTATATTGCTTCTGAATTCTATGGTTCTGATTGCTTCTGCTACATTGCAAGAACTGCATGGGTATTGTATACATGCATCATGTTTTTTATTATTGCATGAAACAAGTTTCTTCTATAAATGAATCCTGCTGAATTATTTACTTGTGTGCTGGTTGGATTGCTGCAAACTCCCAAAGAAGCCAGATTCTCTTAACCATGTTACAAGCTTAACGATGGCACTGATTCACTTAACCATGACAAGAAAAGTCATAAAATGGGACAAAACTCACTTAACAACTGTGTCAACTCTGAAGCGAACCTGGCCAGGGCCATTTTGGAGGCTTCAGGGTTTCCACAATGTAAAGAAGGAAAAGGGAGGGAGAACATAAGTTAGATGGGGCGTTTTGTAGCCAAAACAGAATAGCTTCCTGTGGGAACCAAGGACGTTCCAACAAGTAGCTGGAGAAAGGAGGAGTGAAGTAACCAGGCAACCAGACAGCGCCTTGATTGGGCAACGTGACTGACTGGGGAAAGGGGAAACTTTCACTTTTTAATCAGCTGAAAACCACGGGAACTTTCAGAGTCAGTTTTCACCAGTTTGTGCCAATATGATATCTCCAATAAAACTGTTCTTTGAGGAATCTGCCTGCCTTGGAGTTCTGCTTTCTATGGGGCTATTTCTTGGAACTCTGACAAATTGTCTTGCTTAGCAACAGAAAATCTGGGCTCAATTGTGGTCATAAGTCAAGGACTACCTGTAAGCAATGCTTTTAGGCTCCAAAATGGTGGGGTGGAACCGAATGTTAGGTGGAAAACAACCTCCTAAGGGATCCTTAGGAACAGCAGCTTGGCAGTAAGAATTTTCAGATCGTGGTCACAAGTGACAAAACAGCTTCAAGTCCTGCTGTTCAAAATTGCCCACTTAGCCAATTGTCTCTTAGGACTCAAGCCAAAGTTCTTTTTCAAAGCTGCTAAATGTGGTGCTTTAATTGGGTACCTTTCAAGACTATCATTCTGTCTGATTTTTCATTTGCATGGAAGAATGACGGGTACTAATTGTGCCTGCACTCTTTTTCTCATTAGCTATCCAAACAAACTGAGATACTGTTATCAGGAACCCTTAATTAGATACAATGTGCTGTGAAATAACTGCTGTCCAACACAAAGGCTGCTTATTAGATTTCATGGGATGGCTTGAACATACAGGAAGTTGAGTTAGGTTGGTTTTAATACGGCACATTCCTATTTTTACTGGTCTGTGATCTGGTCAAGCTATTAGGAACAACTTCAGGTTGTGCAATCAAAGAATGCATTCTCCCCTCTTCTGGGGATGTGATCATTTCCCCCAAAATTACCTTACTATATTTATCTATTTATTATATTTTTGTGCTGCTGTTCTGGTTCATTGGCAGCAGGTGCGGACGGCTGAGGTTTTGGAGAGCAAGAACTCGGATGAGGGGCCTGCGTGTGATGCAGGGATGGGGCCAGGACCATCAGGGAGTGGAATGCTTCCTTTGGAGATGGTGGAGGCTGGCAGCAGTGATGAAGAGGTCCCCGAGGAGCTTGTGCCCAGTGTGTCTGCATGCAGGGCTGCTCATAGGAAAGAGTAGCTGCAGCAGCACGGGCGACTCGGGAGTAAGGCTGCAAGGTAATGGCCCCTCCCTTAAGAGATAAAAGCCAGCTGAGAAACTGGAGTTCTTTGCAGGAAGCAAAGAAGTTTTTGCACTCAAGCCTTGTGGAGGTTTGGAATGTCTTGGTTGGTGTTTGGAGACTCTTTGTGTTTGAAACATTTCTTAGTACTTTATCTAGTGTTCCTGGCAGCCTTGCACAACCTTGGCAAGGCTTGTTCTTATCAGAGACAATTAGTTTGAAACAGCCTTTTAACCATGAAGGAGCAGAATTCATAAAGAATCATGAAAAGATTTTGCTGTGACCTCTGTTTCGTGTTTGTTTCCTTGGAGCAAGGTTTGGGTCAGAATAGCTACCTGTCTCCTCTAGAGGTGACTCTAGCTAAACATGTACATGAGAGAGTATACCATATTTTATTTTCTCTGTCCTTTTATAATTTCAGGGCTGTTTTCCCCTGGATTTATAAAATTGTAATCTCTCCAATTCTAGTTGAATTAGGACAATTTCTGTAGTTCTGGAACTGCATTATTTATAGGTCTCATGAACATTGCAGTTCCTACAGGATACATCCATCCATACCAACTATATGCTAAATAGTTACCATATTTACCATGTGCATAGCTATATTCTTTAGAATTGCACTAAGCATTATGTCTGTCAGTTCAGCTGTATCAAAACTACATTTTGTCATCTTTTACTCTAAGTCAGTGGCCCCCAACCTTTTTTGTCCCACGGACCGGTACCGGCATCACAAAATGATCCACGGACCGGTACCAGCATCAGCACGCATGACCAAGGCAAAGCGAGCCGAGCGACCGGCCAGCCAGCCGTCCCCCGCTTCTCCCCGCCACCTTCAACTCCTCCTTTGTACCTTTGTCGATGGGCTTTTCGGGCTCTTAATCTCCTCCTAACACGAGACTTCACCGCCATCGGGATGGCTCTTTGTTCGAAGCCGCACACCCCCCCCCAACAAAACTAAGGCGTGAGGATTCGGCACCCAAATGCCGCTTTCCAACTGACGACCGACAAGCTCACCCGGAAGCACTTTCTCAAGCGCCGTCGAAACAAGATGGCGGTGCCCACTTCTTTGCGGCCTGGTAAAAAATGCTCCACGGACCGGTACCGGTCCGGGGCCCGGTAGTTGGGGACCACTGCTCAAAGTTGTACTTTATCCAGTGGTGGGATTCAAATAATTTAACAACCAGGGTCAGTTTGCTTATCATGGGAAGCATGGCCCATCCCCATCATCCAGCTCTGACGCACATGTGGGATGAGCCTCCCGTGACAGTCAACCTAACCCTGGGCAAACTGCTTGTTAAATTACTGCCCCTCCTGCTATCAAAGTGGACTCTGGGTGCTGCATTGCAATGGAGAAACAGGCAACAGAACAGCTGGCATGAGGGAAGGAGGAGGAGCAGGGAGAAGAAAGAGGGAAAGTGGTCTTGTCCTTCCCTTGGCCTGGTCACTCCACTGCCTGTTTCTCCATTGCAGTGCAGTGCCCAGGATCCACTGTGATAGTGGGGGGAGGGGTGTAATTTAACAACCGATTCACTTGAACTGGTGAATTCCACCAGTGACTTTATTTTTTCATGCACACAAAGTAACCTGGATCTTAGTGTATAATTGCATTTGTTCATTTATCTACCAATTTGTAGATACACATCAGTAATATAATAAAGGAGCAATAATTAAAAAAATAGAATAAATGAATAAACAACCCTCTTGCATTTTACAATGGGAGGTGTTTAATCTGTGCCTTTGACAAATAATATTGGTATAAGACCCAGTTTAACTCTATTTTCTTTTCTCAAAACAAATATACGAGGGCAACCATATATATAGAAAACAAAGGCTCCAAAGTCTTTATGTTGTTTATAGATAGTATATTTTCTACACGATTTTTGAAAAATCCCATCCTTGTCAATTCTGATATAAATTGATTTATTTTCATCTCTAGGGTCAGTACTTAGCTGATCCAATCTGGAATTAAAGAAGAATTTCCTGACTATGAGAACAATTAGTCAATGGAACAGAAGACCTCTTAGGTCTCTTCCAATGCTATGATTCTAGACTAGACTAGTTTCACTCAAACATTTAGAGTACATGGGGACGTAACCCTATTCAGAGTACACAGGGACACAGTACCTATCTATAGCCATGTCAACAGCACACATTTAAGAAAGGAAGCACTGCACAACTGTGATGCACCTGACTTTGAAAATATCGAAGGGGCAGCAATACACTACTCCTTTATTCTGGAATGAGAAAGCAGGATTGTGGATATTTCCTGGGAATAATGGTGAACTAAGACAGGGACGCGGTGGCTCAGTGGCTAAGACACTAAGCCTGTCAATCAGAAAGGTCAGCAGTTCGGCGGTTTGAATCCCTAGCACCGCATAATGGAGTGAGTTCCTATTACTTGTCCCAGCTTCTGCCAACCCAGCAGTTCAGAAGCATGTAAAAATGCAAGTAGAAAAATAGGGACCATTTTGATGGAAAGGTAATAGTGTTCTATGTGCCTTCGGCATTTAGTCATGCCAGCCACATGACCCTGGAGACATCTTTGGACAACATTGGCTCTTCAGCTTTGTCATGGAAATGATCACCACCCCCTAGAGTATGTGTGAGGGGAACCTTTTCCTTTACCTTTAATATTTTCCTCCAATCCACATGGGAAGAAAACTTATGTAAATTTAAAACTGAAAAAGAAACTTGTTTTTAATGTGGAAATAAGCAGTAAAAGGGTGATTAGAATGTTGATTTTTGAAAAGATTTTAAACAGACTAAGGGGACAGATTGACTGGAAACAAGACTTTCAAAAAGTTATAAAAACATTTCTAGCTTGTTTAAAATCCTATTAAAAATACATGAAGATATGAGTTTAAATCTAAGAAATTTCTTCCTGGGAAATGTTCTAGATGAGAGAAAAACATGATAAGAGGAGACCTTGAAGGCTGGTTACTAGAGGCAACCAGAAAGAATTAAAGATTATAATTAAACGAAAACTCCCACTAACACAGAAAGGAGAAAAACATTTCAACTTTGGAAGAATTTAAGGCTATACCACAACAATGAACCCAGAACTTACTCTTTAGATTGTCTGAAACAATAGAAATGGGCTGAAAAATCATCTGAAAATGAGGAAGCCTTGGATACAGATTTAAAACTGATAGGGTATAAGAATAGTATTTACAAACATGTTATGCAAGGCCAACAAATGAATCTGGATGAGGTTTCAATCATTAAAAGGGACACATGAATCTTTTCACAAAAGAGATATGTTACATCTATGAAGGAATTCCTGAGAAAAACAAAAGAAGAAAGAAATTAGCTTTGGGGACATTACCTTAAAGCAGGAGTATCAAATGCAATTTCATTGAGGGACACATCAGGGTTGTGTTTGACCTCGGGGGGGGGGCAGGGTGATTGTGGCTGGGGTAGGCGTGGCCAGAGTAGGCATGGCCAGCTCGACATCACTCATATCAAGGGCGCCTGTGGTGGCTCGGGTGCGCTACCAGCGGAAGCGGCCCTCCTGAACTCCCGCAGGCTGTTCCTTCACTGTTTCCAGAGTGGCCCATGGGCCAGATTTAAGCACCCCGCAGGGCAGATCTGGCTCACGTGCCTTGAATTCGGCACCCCTTTCTTTTTTTTAATAGATTTTTATTATATTTTCCACAAATACAAATCTCATCCACATTTTTGACAGTGCTTTGGTATCGACAAATATATATCTATCTATCTTATAAATCTTGTTGTATACATTTTTTTTTCTTTATATAAGTCAACAAGTCAACAAAGTGTCTATCTATGGTTACAAAGATACAAAGTATCTTACAAAGATACAATGTTTCTTATATACTTTGTGATCTATGTGTCTACCGTATTGTTCTCTTAAGGCCTCTTCTATTATTTACATTAATCTATTCTTCTTACTTTTTGTATCTATTCTCTAACCATTCATACCATTTGTGCCATATTGCATAATATTCGGAGTTCTCCTTCTCTTTCATTTCGACACCCCTTTCTTAAAGGAATAATCAAGACTCTTAAAATCAAAACTTAAATTCACAAAGGAGCCCTATTTAATCAACGTTAAACTATATATGATTCTCTCTTTTTAACAGCTTCTAATGCAGAGTGTGGTGGCTCATGTGGTTAAGGATGCTGAGTTAAGAATCAGCAAATCCACGTTTGAGACGCGAGTGCTTGAGAGTAGATAGATAGGTATATAAATGCGGTAATGAAAAGAGCCCTCAACTGGGGATACCCTGGACAATGATGGTGTCACCGGCTAATCCTTTCAACCTGGAAACACCTCGGGACTTCCAACATGAATGAGATGGGTTGACTTCTAATGTTTTTTTTTTCCTTGGCTGGGTCTGAATGACGAGGTTTTAAAATTTGCTTATGGATAAGATATGGAAGAAGAGATTTTTGGTATATTTTAGGGAATGTGATAAGCTATGATATTCTAATTAAGAGGAGATGAAGAGAAAATGATAACTTAATTTCTGGGTCATCAGTTGAAGGGTTTAAAGATTAATAGTTTCAATTGGTTGTTTCTAGTACCTTTTAATTGAATTTTTCTTGATTAAGTTTGAATGATGAGGTTTTTAAAGATTTGTTGATAGATATGATATAAGACATGAGAAGAAGAGGTTTATAGAAAATGACAAAGTGTTGTGTAAAGCACAGGAAAGAATTATGAAATTGATTTACTTGTTTTAAGTTAAAATATTGAAAGATGAGGTTTTATTATTTGTCAATATCTCAAAGATGAGATATGGGATAAAGAAAGTTTGGGTTAAAATATTAGAGGTGTTAAATTATTAAAATGTTTATACTTGTCTTAATGCAGGGGGAAGTTACTTTCAGGGGTGGGATTCTACCAGTTTGCACCTATTCGCTAGAACCGGTTGTTAACATTCTAAGCAGTTTGGAGAACCGGTTGTTAAAAGAAATTACTGGTCTAATCCTGTAAGGAAGGCAGGAAGGAAACATTCTGGTGTTGCTTACAGAAACTGCCTCTCCGTTAGCCCTTATTACATTCTTGGCAGGACTAGACTTCCTGTCTCAGGAACGTCTCTGGAGTTTTTTTCCCCTGCTTTTCTAGTAGTTTGCTTGTGTGAAGTGATCATTCAAAGTTACAATGGCACTGAAAAAAGTGACTTATGACCATTTTTCACACTTATGACTGTTGCAACATCCCCATAGTCTTGAGAGGCCAGGCGAGGAGATGAGTACCTCGATGTGATATTGAGTTGGCCACGCCCACCCAATAACATGACCACCAAGCCATGTCCACCCAGTCACATGACCACCAAGCCACATCCACCACCTAAGCCACGCCCACAGAACCGGTTGTTAAAAAATTTGAATCCCACCCGTGGTTACTTTGTTCTATATTTTTTGTTTTCTTTTTTATATATTTTCCCCTTTCCCCCCTCCCACCTTTTTGCACTTCTTTTGTTTTTATTCTGCCTAGTTTATATTAGTTTTTTTATCTTTGCAATTTTAAACTTCAATAAAAATATAATTTAAAAAGTAGGATTGTTCTGGTAGACTTCCCATTTTGTCAGACTTATCCAATTTGAGTAATAAGCCTTTTTTTTCCTCTAAACTAACTCCCTTTGGTTGTGTCGGGTTTCAAGTCCCTTAATCCCAAATTAGAGGCACAAAGTCAAAATTCAGAGAGTGAATTCATCTCTCTCTCTTCGCTATAGACATACAACTGTCATTCCTTTATCACTCCTCTGGATTTGAACTGAAAGAATGAAAAGGCTACATTTTTCTTTTCCTTAGAGAACTTCAGATGCAAGAGTGATACTTCGCCACAATCTATCTTGGAATTTGAATGACATACCCACAGCTGGGCCACCTCCCCTTCCTCTCTATTGTCAGTTATTTTTACAGAAAGAAAACAAGGTCCTCATTTATGGATTCTGACAACTTGAAGACGTCTGGAGTTCTTGTCTGATGCCTGTTTTCCACAGCAAAGAGAGGGGGAAAAGTTGGAATGATAGAACTCTGCTAGTTGCCAAGGTTGAAACTTCAAACCAAATTTAATTCTGGAATGATAACTTGAATGGGGGAAGAAGAATGTATTTAATGAGTTTGAGCTTTTTGATCAGAAGGGTCAGCAGTTCAGCAGTTCGAATCCTTAGCACCGCGAAACAGAGTAAGCTCCCGTTACTTGTCCCAGCTTCTGCCAACCTAGACTTCCCCAAAAAGCACTAAGCAAACTCTGTGTCCCGGCAAAACCCCTTTTATTAAATGAAGGTGAATTTCTTGCATTCACATTCAGTCAAAGGCCTGGCAAACAGTCTTTCAAGAGTGTAATAAGAAGCACAGATCTTATCTAGCTTGGAGACAGTGGTGGTACTCAATTTTTTTTACTACAGGTTCTGTGGGAGTGGTCTCTTTTGTGGGTGTGGCCTAGGAGGGGTCATGTGACTGCATGGGTGTGGCTTATTTTGTGGGCATGGCTTGGTGGAGATGTGACTGGCTGGGCAAGGCTTTGCGGTGATGTGACTGGCTAGCCGGAATATTTCCTCTAAAAAGAAAAGTAAAAACTCAAGAAAGGCAGAAACTCACCCCCCCAACCTTTTCTAATGGGCCATTACTCTGGCCTAGGCCAATCTATTTTACATAACAAAGATCTACTCCAAGTAGAGTTATATTAGGAATTGCCCAAAGCCCTTTCATTACATCATCATCCAGAAAGGCTCAACCAAGTCTGGGACTCCGGACAGCCTACAGAGTTGACCCTGCATGGCCCCATGGGAGTCTGACAACCAATCAGAATACAAGCTCAAATTCAAATCCTAACAGAGAGCATTCTGTATTTAAAACCAGAAATATTTTGTTGGATTCATTTAATTTTACACATACAACAGCTGCTAGAATTGTGTTTGCACAACTCTGGAAAAAAAAGAAATGAAAATGAATTAAAACATTAGAATGTGCAGAAATGAATACATTAACAATTACAAATTTACAATCAAGGAGAAGGCTTAGAATACTTTTTAACATGGGATTTCTTTTATCAATGGCTAACTAACAGAAACAGAAATTAGAAATGTAAAAGTATAAAAGAAAACACCAATTATATAAGGAAAGTTCAGTAAAAAGGATAAGCAAATATTAGTATTTGATCATTGTTAATGAGTGGATAATTTTGAAAGCATACACCACCACCCCCAAAAAATACTACAGATAAAAACTAGTTTTTCATTTAATCCCCAGACAAAGCCACTGCAATAAAAACCCTGGATTGTTCCCCCAAGGACCCAAAACTTCACACCAAAAATCTCAGCCTTTCTGCCTTTCAGAAACCCTCAGGCGAACAAGCAAGACAACAAAAAGCACCACTAAAGTAAAGCGATTATTAAAGTAAATCACCTGGAGGTCCCCTTTTCCTGATAACTGGCAGAATTAACCACCATGATAGGAAAGACAAAAGACCCAGGCAAGAACAACAGCAGGGCAATCATGAACACTCCAAACCCACCAAGCAGGCTCAGCTCCAGAAATCTCAACATGTCAAAACCAGCTTTAATAATGGCGAAGTGTTATACTCCAAAACAAGTTACTAATTTTCTCAGAAACCATAAAAGCAGCTGGATGCTGACTGAGGGTTGTGCGGGCGGGGCAAGTAAGTGGCGAGAGGACGGGTGGGGCAAGCGAGCAGGCGGGGCAAGCAAGCGAGCGGTGACCGCTCGGGCGACCGGGAATCGGTTCGGGGGCGTGGCCAGCCAGAAGTCGCTACCGGTTCTGTGATCCATGCCAAATTCTTGCTCCTGGATCGCCAGAACCGGTGTGAACCGGCTGAAGACCACCTCTGCTTGGAGAGCTGCCAAGTAAATATTTTCAAACGTAGCGCTGACAAGGAAGGACTTACCGCAGTCTCTGAGATGCACAGACAGATCTTCACACTGCTGCAAAGAACGAATTGTTTCCTGCAAAAGCCCCCTCACCTTTTGCTCCTCTTTTAATCCCTATGGGAGGGGCCATTCACTGTCTTTATTCCCACATCGACCCTTAGTTTATAATTGTTCTTTTCTTTGGCAGCTCTGCACATGCGCAGGCTGGGAACTGGCTTTAGCTACTCCCCTGCCTCACTGCTGTCCGACTCTGAAGGCAGCTGATAACTACCAGACTGCCCTGACCCCATCTCTGCCTCTGACACAGAGCCCTCTTCCAAGCTTTCCTCAGCCTCCAGGTTCTGGCCCATGTTTTTTCCACAACCTCCTCACTGTTTGACTCTGCTGCAAGTAAAAAAATAGGGACCACTTTGGTGAGAAGGTAACAGTGTTCTGTGTGCCTTCGGTGTTTAGTCCTGCCAGCCACATGACCATGGAGACAATTTCAAACAGCACTGGCTCTTCGGCTTTGTAATGGAGATAATAATTGCCAGGGGTGGGGTTCTACCGGTTCTGTCCACCTCTGTAGAACCAGTAGTTCTGAAGAGCAGCAGACATAGAACCGGTTCTATGTCTTCTGATGTTTTTTGCCGACCTGCCCACCTGGGCTCTTACCTGATATTTATTTCCTGATTTTTCAACTTCAGCTGCCGAACGAGGCACAGCTGCAGTTTAAAAAGTAGAAAAAGGGGGCTGTTTCAAAGGCTGCTTCTCTGCACACAGCGTGCTGATGACGATTTACAGGCATGCACTCGCAGCGTGCTGGGAAGCATATCATAAATCACTGAACCTTGTCAATCACTGAACTGGTAGTTAACCCTGTCATATCCCACCCCTGATAATTGCCCCTTAGAGTCAGGAATGACTAGCACGTAAATTTTAGCTTAGTAGATTTTAGTTATTAAAGACTTCTGCTGTTCTCTAGACTAGGAGTCTCCAAACTTGGCAACTTTAAGACTTATGGATTTTAACTCCCAGAATATCCCAGCCAGCATGGCTGGATGAGGAATTCTGGGAGTTGAAGTCCATAAGTCTTAAAGTTGCCAAGTTTGGAGACTCCTCCCCGGATACATAGATTGGAATGCATTATAATCCTAGATTGTGCCCTGAAGATATTCTGTCATGTGCACTTCATCCTCAAGAATCTCTCTAGAGAGACAATGTATAACATTATAAGGAAAAGTTGGAAACTGGGTAGGTTGTACTCTTGTTCAACCTAAAATGCCTGCAGGCAAGTAATAGATGAATAAAATAATCCTAGGGACCTTAAGATAATCATCACCTCCTTAAGATACTGAGAATGTTTCCAGTACAGACATATAACCAATACTGCTTCATATGCTTATCAAAACAAGATGTACTGAAGATGATATGATATTTCAGGAAATCTGATTTTGGGAACACCTGGACAGAATGGACCAAATACAGAATAATCTCACCTTGCCAGAATTAACATGACCTTTTAAATCTGGAACTTCTATGCTGCTAACCTTCCCATCTTATTCTTTTTTCCTCCTATAAAATTATTACTTCTGTTTTACCACAGATATTAGCACGTATGCCAGCTGTCAAGTGAGAAGCAATTCATCATGTCTGTTACCCAATTATCCAACTGATGCCATTCCTTCTATTTTAAAACATTAGCAAACTGAAAACTCCAGTAGAGAATGTTAGCGAAAAGTGAGGAAAAAAAATAAGCAGTTATGTGCAACTTGACCACAAGTACTTTGGCAACTGGCATAACCTAAGAGGCTCTGAAAACAAATAGGAACTCTCTGGCCACTTAATTACAGAAGACTCTGTAATAAAATGCTTGACATCATTTATTATGGAGAGTGGCACCTTCACAACTGCTCTAACAGATACTCCTAAAAGGGATCAGTTTAGGGTGGCTTTGCCTGGGGTATAAATGGGGCTCAGTATAAATTCTGAAAAAAAATCTGTCTGCTCTAGTTTGACCCAAGATTGATTGATTGGCCTAACTTACCCAATGAGCTTTCATGGCAGAAACATCCATAGGATCCAATTATTTCCATCAACCTGACAAGAACAGTACTGGATCATTTCAACATAAGCTCCACCCCTTTCATACATGCATGTGATTCATATATGTGTCAATGAAACAATCCTGCTTTCAGCATTTGCCCCTTTTGACTTCCTCTGCAGATACTTCTATCCCATGGCTAAGAGTGATGGTTCTTCCCAAATGCAGCACCTTACCATCCACTGCACAATACTTTATTTCATGTGAAATATCTGGATATTTCATGACAAATATCTGGGAAATATCTTGGAATCTAATATGGATTCCAAATACATGTTTAACACACTAAATTAAGAAGATGAGTAATATAAACTGCTGCAAGACCAAAGTATTCTTAGTTACTGTAGAAGAGCAGGTTGAGCTGGGAGGCGGAGTTAAGTGCATCATTAGCTTAGAGTCATAACGTTCTCACAAACTGTCCATATCCAACTGGAATGGAACAACTCACCACAAGCCAACTTACCACAGCCAACTTGCTATGGCCAACTTGCCATGGCCAAATCACCGGACCCAACTCACCATAGCCAACTTGCCATGGGTCAACTCACTGCAGGATTCACTTCGTTCCTTTTATTTTTATTGGCTACGTTTTCAGCAAAAATATTTTATCTCTTTGATTAAAGGAAACATTCTTAAGACTACCAGTTTTTGTAATGTTTTGATGAATAACAAAAAGAATTAATCCAGCATTAAATTCTCCCAGGGGATTGTCCAGTGGTGAACTGGACACAAGGAGTTTTCCCACAGCAAATTGGCAGTGCCAAGTTGGCTGTGGCAAGTTGGCCATGCTGAGCTAGCCATAAGAAGTTGGCTGCAGCAAGTTATCCTAGACCCCAGCCAACCCCTTATGAATTCTGCTGATTCTTATTTGGTGCCAATTTAGCATTGAACTTTATTTCACTAGATTATAATGTATAGTCTTGAGCAATAAATCTTTTGAACTGCAATTTAATGCATGGTCCTGATCAGAGATGGTATTCAGTAGGTTCTGACCAGTTCTGGAGGACTAGTAGTGGAAATTTTGAGTAGTTCAGAGAACTGGCAAATACCACCTCTGACTGCCATCTATTCTCTGCCTCCCGAGTCCCAGCTGATTGGGTGGGTCTTCTTTTGTTGCCCTGCACAGGAAAACAGAGCTGGAAAGCAGATTAGTGAGATGTGGAGGGAATGGGATTTTGCAGTAACTTTCCCCCAGGAGTGGGGTGGGAATAGTATCCTTCCCCTACCACACCCACCAAACCATGCCCACCAAGCCATACCATACCCACCAAGCCATGCCATGCCACACCCACCACACCCACAGTATCAGTAGTAAAACAATTTAAATCCCACTACTGGTCCTGATCCTTTGTACCTGACAGTTACTACATCCAGTACTAGCAAATATTACTTATAGAACTGGAGGGTTGCTGCACTCTGAGCATCGGTACCATGAACAAACACACATATAATAAAACTTTAGAAACATCTCAGAATATCTCTACCTGTTGTATTTTCATTCCTCTATTGGGCCAGCAGGATCATCTAACATACTCTTCCCAAGAATTCACAAGAATGCTCAGACTGACTTGACTGACTTGCGCTTGACTTGACAGTAAAAACACAAGAGCCACATGAAGGTCTGACTTGAGATACAGTCTATGCTTGTCTATTCTCAGGAGAAATACTTCCAGCGATAAGCTGTACTATGGATCACAGCCGTGTCAAGGAGAAATGAAAACAAATGCAGCATAGCAGGAGGCAAGGAGCAGACTGAGCTTTCTATCACCTATGTGGGCATGAAATGTAATTCCTTACATGGAAAGAAAGAGTGAGGATACTGTGAAAATATATTTTGAGTGACAGCCAGTCACATCTGTTTTACACCCTCTTGTCTCCGTGTTGTTTACAATTTCCAAGCAGAAGAATAAATGAAATACATCTTCATTACTTTTTATTGTGTTTTTTTTACTCCATTGGACAAAACAAAAATTGCCTTTACAATTTCTTTCCAAGGAGAAGAGAGTTTTAGAATCTAGTGTTGTTACACATGTTGACTGTAGCTCCATAGCTGCCCATTTCATATTAATAGAGAATACCCTTTTGAAAGATCTTATCAAACTGGGAAAAGTGAGCAGAACATATCAACTGATTGAAGATATAGGTAGTCCTCAACTTAAAATAGCAATAGCAATAGCAGCAGCAATAGCGATAGCGATAGCGGTGGCAATAGGAATGGGAATAGCTCATAGACTTATAAACTGCCCCATAGCGCTTTATAATGTCAGCATATTGTCCCCGACAACCTGGGTTCTCATTTTACTGACTTCGGAAGGATGAATCAACCTCAAACCTATTAGGATCGAACTCCAGACTACAGGCAGAGTCAGTCAGCAATACTGCATTCTAGCCACTGCAACACCAGGGCTCTTACAACTACAACTGAGCCCAACATTTTCATAACAAGCCAATTGCTAAGTGAGTTTTGCCCCGTTTCATAAACTTTTGCCACAATTGTTACCCAAATTACTGCAGTTATTAAGCCAATTGTGAAGTTAATGAAGTGAATCTGGCTTCCGCTTTTGCTTGTTGGGAGACATCTGGGAAGGTTACAAATGGTGGTCACATGACCTTGGGACATTGCAATCGCCATAAATAGAAGCATCCAAATTCTGATCATGTGACCATGGAGATGCTGCAACAGTTGTTAAGTGTGAAAAACCGGTCACAAGTCACCTTTTTCAGTGCCATTGTAACTTCAAACAGTCCCTAAATGAATGGTTGTAACTCAAGGACTACTTGTATTCCAATCTCTAACATTTCTCACCCCGTGGCTCAATCTAGGTTGGAAATCCCACATTTTGCAGGAGGTTATTTATTGTTCACTGGGATCCTTAATCTGGACCTGATTGCCAAAAAGATATAAGACTGGACTCTACCAATTCTCATTATTCCTTTTCTGTGGTGGGATTAATTTTTTTCTGTGGGCGTGGCTTGGCTTGGTGGGCATGGCTTGGTAGGCAGGACAGGAGAAAGATACTGTAAAATCTCCATTCCTTCCCCACTCCTAGGGGAAGTTTCCCATTCCCTCCTCACCCTACTAACCTGCTTTCCAGCTCCTTCCTCCTATGCAGGGCAAGAAAAGAAGGCCCAACTGATCAGCCAGGAATCAGGAGGCAGAGAAGAGATGGGGGCCGGGCCAGTCAGAGGTGGCAGTTGCCAGTTCTCTGAATGACTCAAAATTTCCACCACCGGTTCTCCAGAACTGGTCAGAACCTGCTGAATACTATTTCTGTTCCTTGTTCTTTCCTTATCCTTCCCCTGCCTACATTGCAATTGAGAATTTATATCCATAAACTTTTGCACTGGATGGGAAATTGTTGTTTTCTTTATGTTTATAAAGGGTCACGCCTACAGATGGCTATAGATACCAACTTAGTTCTCAGGGGGGAAAAAATAGAAGAGAATCCTTGAAGGCCACTTCCAATTTCTCTACAAAAGGCTTTGCGAATAGTGCTATCATACATGCATTTGGCACATTTTTAAAAGGAAAAAGGATTTTAGCTACTTACGCTTCTATTTTAAGTCCCATAATAGTTCCGACTTTCATTAGCAGCCAAGAAAAAGCAGCAAGAATATGATTATGCCAAAACCTCTTCTTGGCCAATTCATTTGATTCTTTTATCCACAAGCCCAACGCACCACAACTTCAGGTTTATGCTTTTCCAATTGCACCAGGGACTGCGTTTTCTTCACCTCGTTTGCATTCATGCACAAGTGGGCATACGCACGCACACACACAATCATCTCTTTCTTTTTGTGCCCAAATAATTTCTTCCGGGAAGACCCCTTAGTGAGAAGAAGGTGGAATTCAAATGAATGTTCTCCATCCAGGCCTTTCTTCCCCCCCAGAGAAAAACTCTGATTTCCTTTGCAGCAAATTTATACAGTATGAAAGAAATAGCACACGGAGCAACTTAACTATAGGGAGTCCTCGACCTATGTCCACCATGGGGCCCAATATTTCCGCTGCTAAGTGAGACATTCCTGAAGTGAGTTTTGCCCCATTTTACGAACTTTCTTGCCACTGTTGTTCAGTGAATCACTGCAGTTGTAACATGGTTGTCAAGTGGATCTGGCTTCCTCAATGACTTGGTCACAAAAGGGGATTATGTGACTCCGGGACACTGCAGAAGGTCACAAAAGGGGATTATGTGACTCCAGGACACTGCAACCATCATAAATGTGAATCAGTTGTCAAGCATCTGAATTTTGATCACATTTTAACCATGGGGATGCTACAATGGTCATAAGCATAAAATATGGACGCAAGTCATTTTTTTTTCCTGCCATTGTAACTTTGAATAGTCACTGAATGAACTGTTGTATGTCGAGGACTGTAAGGCCCAGATTTTCTCCCCTTCAAACGATGTGAATGAACTTCTGAAAGCTGGGTATTTCAAAAGGAATTCTTTATTGAAAGGAAGTTATCCAGGTACTAGTCAAAACAGGGTCTAATATGCCTCCAGGCGTGCAGCATAGATAAAGGGAGTTAGAACCCCTCCCCTTATTCTGATGTGGATTTAATCAATACAAAGAAGCAACATGTTAATTCCCCCCCCCCTTTTTTTTTTTTCTGGGAACATAGGAGAAAAGTTTCCCAGGAAGTTTCTTTCGGAGCTGGGATTTTTATGGCCCCTTCTCCTCTTGCTATCTCTTCAAGAGGTGACAAGTTTCCAGGCATCTGGGCTCCAGTCACCAGTTGTATATCATGAGCAGGTTATACAGATTCAGTACAAAACTTAAGATATTCAGGTTACATTAAAAAGGTTTACTTGTACCAACTCCTCCCCCCTTTCTTCTTCCATTCAACAATGGCAGGCACATGACAAGCATGTGTAAAGATATTCTCTTAAAAAAATCTTAGTGCTCTACCCTTAGCTCAAGGGCCTTCAAACTTGTCAAGCTTAAGACTTGTGGACTTCAACTCCCAGAATTCCTGAGCTAACATGACTTCAGGAGGAATTCTGGGAGTTTAAGCCCACAAGTCTTAAAGCTGTCAAGTTTGAAGACGCCCTGCTAGCTCAACCTGATTCCTCATTTTACTTATCAGCATGCATTGGAATAAAAGTTAATAAACCCCAGAATGCAAGTAACCTTAAGGTTTCCATAATTTGTTTTTTACATTAGTGTTTAATATTTTAGCATTTAGCATTAGAGTTAGGCAATACAATCATGTCAGGAAGGAAAAGGTGCTGAGACAGAGATTTCTTTGGGGGATTTTTTCAGTAGAGACTAAAAGATGAGAAAAAAAAACACTTTCTACACAGACTGACTTTGCAGATAATAATAAGGGAAATTGTGATAACAGAATAACAGAGTAACCCTAACCTCTTCTAGTCCAAACCTCTTCTCAGGAAGGAAATTCTATACCACTTCAGACAAATGGTTGTCCAATCTCTTCTTAAAACCTCCACTATTTTAGCACCCACAACTTTTGGAAGCAAATCATTTCCTGATTAATTATTCTAACTGTCAAGAAATTTCTTCTTATTTCTAGGTTGTTTCTCTCCTTGATTAGCGTCCATCCATTGCTTCTTGTCCTGCCTTCAGGGGCTTCGGGGAATCGAGATCAGATCAGAAGTGAAGTTGAGAATCCTTTGAGAAGATCATTCAATCAACTGCTTCAATCGGCCTTAGGAAATCTCAGAAGTACTAGCTAAATTCATAAGAATCAGGTGGTGTTGCTCATGCTTGGGTCAGATGGCTTATTTAAGCTCTAAATCCCAGCTGTTTTGCTAAGTCCCATGATGTTACATTCAACTGAATGCCATAGGCTGATTTTATAATTTCATCATGTATGGTATTCAGCTTTGTTTGGGTATTTTCCCACATCATTATAGTTGTGCTTTTAAAGTTGTAGCAACGTTTCAGCAGAATCTCATCTGCCATCATCAGGCTTCTTTATTGTGTTTGTCTGTGAGTCAGACTTTCACAGCTGTTTCAGTTTTAAATTTGGAGCTAGCCTACTGCTGTGCCAGCTACTACTGTAGCACAGCAGTAGGCTAGCCCCAAATTTAAAACATTCCTTTACTAACTTGAAGACAACTCTGCAAGATCTTGGGCAACCATAATTCGATGGGTAATATTTTATATCCCAAAGGGAGGCATAATATCAAATCCTCAATTCTTTCAGAGTTTAGTGATGCTAAAAGGTACACTTCCCATACACATGTAACCTGTGTTGATTATCAAGCTCCCGGGAGGCCTCCCCATACATATGAACTTCTGAAAGTGTTCTTCTTCTAAGACAGGGATCCCCAAATCTTGGTCTGTGGACTGACACCAATCTGTGGATTATCAGAAACTGGGTAGCGCAAACAAGCAAAGCCCCATCTGCGGGTTGCAGGCAGCATGAAAAACCAAGCCCCCTCCAATCCATGGAAAAACCTCTCTCAACCGAACCAATCCCTGGTGCCCAAAAGGTTGGAAGCCATTGTTCTAAGAAAACATTCACAGCAAGCTGAACTGACGCTGAGTAGCAACAAAGAGAAGACTCAGTCTGCAACCTGTGCGCCACTACATCCAATTTGTTTCTATTCCATGATGGTATCTCCAGATATTGCTGTGGTTCGCTGGCAGCTGGTGCAGCCAGCAGCAGAATTAGACAGTGGGGAAGAAAGGGGATCAGTCAGGGAGTCTGGGGAGGATTCAGACAAGGGTCCTGTATCTGATGCAGAGATGGGGTCAGGACCATCTGGGAGTGGGGTGCTGACTCCAGAGCCTTTGGAGTCTGGCAGCAGCGAGGCGGAGGACCCAGGGGAGCCTGTTCCCAGTGCATGTGTGCGCAGAGCTGCTAGATGGTGAGAGCAGCTGAGACAAAAGGGGCGACTCGGGAGTAAAGCTGGGAGGTGATTGCCTCTCCCATATGGTATAAAGGACAGGCAAAGATGCCGAAACCTTTGCAGGAAGCAAAGTATTTCGTTCGATTCAGATTCATTCTTGAAGCTCTTTGTACTTTGGTTGGTTTTTGCTTTAGTTCATTTGACACTTCTGTTATTGGCAGCACTTCACAGAAAAAAAAGATGGGTGCTTATCTCGAGGAATTGTTTGAGATTCATTACTGGCTGGGAATGAAAATAATTCCCAGCATTGCAATAAAACAAGATTTATTTTAAAATAAGTGTGTGCGTAATTATGGTCTCAGAAGTCCTGGTCAGAACAGATATGACTAGTGTAATGACCTAGTCAAAACATATGAATAATAACAAATTTGCACTGATGGGTCTAAAACATTCCAAAGTAACTTCCACCATGTCTGACTTTTTCTGTGTCTTGACTTAAGTGTAATGGGCCAAAGGTGTATAAATGATGGCCAAATCTAGCCTTACTTTCTCCAATAAATAACCAGATTGGAAGATCATTTAACAGCAATTTATTGTAATACTGCAGTAGACTGATAAAATGGGTCTTCCTATGAAAAGGGAGAACCTGGAAAAATGGCTTACATTTACTTTTTTAGTTAGCACAACAAAAAACTTCGAAATAAAAGCTAATTGGTTTAGAAATAATTACCGGTCCACTTAACATCATAAGAATTGAAGCATCCAATAATAATAGCCATAGAAAAGTGCATTGTATTAAAAATATTAAAATAATAAAACATGGAAAAAGACATTATGAGTCCCATAAAGTCCTTTGTTAAAAGATATAATTACAGCTAAGTTGAAACTTCTTAACAGGCAGTTAAAAAAAATCCCTGTTGTTATTCAGCCTGAGTTCTTATCTTGCAGTTAGTTAGAATGAGTTGATTGCCAAAAAAACCTTCAGCACTTCATTTTTACAAGATTATGCTCCAAATGTGAGCATAATCTTGTATGATTAGAAAGAATTAGGAAAGAAAGAAAGAAAGAAAGAAAGAAAGAAGGAAGGAAGGAAGGAAGGAAGGAAGGAAGGAAGGAAGGAAGGAAGGAAAGAAAGAAAGAAAGAAAGAAAGAAAGAAAGAAAGAAAGAAAGAAAGAAAGAAAGAAAGAA
>NW_020769310.1:3183024-3207134 GCF_900518735.1 Pseudonaja textilis | reverse complement strand
GAAAGAAAGAAAGAAAGAAAGAAAGAAAGAAAGAAAGAAAGAAAGAAGAAAAGAAAGGAGAGAGAGATTAGATAAATGATAGACATAGGAGATATAGGTAGATGATAGATATGATAGATATAGAGATGATAATTTAGAGAGAGAAAGGGAGAAAGAGAGAGAGATGGATGGATATTCTTTTGAAAAGTAGAGGCTTATATACTAAAATGAAATACTGAAATATATAGATATGTATAGTAGGCTCAAATATTTGATGGGCCAGCAGAATATAAATCAGTGGATAATTCAATGTTTGATAGTTCCTCCTTTGTTCATAAGTAAAAAAAAAACAACAGAATTGACAGCTTATAGTTTTGTTCCTCCCTAAACTAACATAAGTTTCAGAAGTTTGCCATTGTTTCTTTTTCTTTTCCCTTCTTTCATGCTGCTCAAAGGGGAGGGTAATAGACATGGAAAAAGAGAATGAGCAAGAAAGAGACCCTGGTTTTGCTGCTTCTTTGCTCATAAATTTGCTTCCAGTTCTAAGCAGGAGTCAGAGAAGTTGCAAATCCCAGGAGAGGTTTAACAGAAGTGAAAACATTTTTTTCCTTGCTCGTATTTGCCTATAGGCAAAAGGAAGCACAGCATTCAGAGACACACAATCTGTTAACTTTACAACAATGTAAAGAAAGCCCTTCAAATGAAGGCTGACTATATCTCCAGCTTATAATTCATACATGAAGAAGAGAGCAATGTGCTTTTGTATATAATGCAAGTCAATATTTTGGTAGAAGAAATGCTGAGTTTTTGTGGATGAGCATGAATTATCACTGTATTAAAGATAAAATTAAACAACATCATAGACATGTCTCTACCCATGTTTCCCCAAAACTAAGACTGGGTCTTATTTTTGATATATTGGGGCATATTTTCTGGTTAGGTCTTATTTTCTGGGAAATACAATACTAAATGCTTCCATCTGGCTGATTATCTTAATGGGGGTTTATTTTGGGGGTAGAGCTTCTATTACAAGCATCCTGAAAAATCATGCTAGGACTTATTTTCCAGTTAGGTTTTATTTTGGGGGAAACATGGTATATGCCATACTCATTCTATTTGATGGAAAATAAATGGCTCCCAATTTTATTCCTAAAGGAGGAAAAATAGTGAGCATCTCCAGGTTAAGTTGAGGGATTCTTTCTAAGTGAGCCAAAATAACCAAGCAATTCCATTTTTATGACAAATTGCAGGTAGATTGCTTTAAGAAAATCACCTAAATCTAAATGGTGAACTATGATGTTAGAAGTAAAAATAAAAACCTCCTTCTGTATGTTTTTTTATTATCCTTTAGATCAGGAAAAAAGGACAGAGAGAAGTAAAAACTCTCAGCAGTTTTAAAAAGTTCCTTCTGCCTGATGCTAAAAAAAAAAAAAACAATTAAAATTTGACAATTTTTTAAAATGAGGCAGAAAAAAAAGGGGAATAAAACTTTTGAGAAAATGGTGGAGAGATTTCTACCCCCAATTTCCTAGCCCTGCCTGATTATATTTGCTCTGTAAGTGTGAAAGGCTGGCTGGTAAATTTAAAAAAAGTCTGATCAATTTGCAAATATTGTTACCCTACCTTACCTTACCAAACATGTTAAAAGTTAGTGTCAGAAGATTTGGACGAATATCCAGTTCCTTGGAAAGTTAAAAAGGAAAAAGGAAAGCTAATTGAAATCTCAAAGATGTTTTTTTCCAAAAGGAAACTGGACTGTTTTTTTCCTTGAGGAAGAAGAAAATATTTCTGAGTGACTCAAGGTTGACTCGGCCTTCCATCCTTCCAAGGTGGGTAAAATGAGGACCCAGATGGTTGGGGGCAAGAGGCTGACTCTGTAAACCACTTAGAGAGGGCTGTAAAGCAGTATAAAGCGGTATATAAGTCTAAGTGCTATTGCAAAGTGCTATTCCAAGTTTGATGAAGTCTCTTGGATGAGAAGCAAAATATTTTCTTCTTTCTCAAGGAAAAAAACAGTCCAGTTGCTGTTTTTGTGAAAAACCATCTTTGAGACAACTATGACCTGGATCAGGGGTCACCAACCTTTTGGAACTCAGGGACCACCAAACTCATAATTTTGAATCCTGTGGACCAGAGACCCTGGAAAAATCCCACCCAAAGTCTGCAGGAAAATCCCCCATTCTGTTTTCCTATTGATCAATCGTTCTTTATTTGGGATCGCAGGATAACATCTCCAGCTCTGTTCTCAGGAGGAGAGAGAAAAAAACTTTTGGCTTCATGCAAGGAAAACAGCAGAAGTAGCAGTAGCCGTTCTTTCTCTCCCCCAAACTCCACCAGTCTTTGTGAGGCTTGTTGTGCTGGCACAGCCCCTTGGAGCAGGATGCCTTGCGGGGTCCCAAAAACTCATTTCTGGGGGAGTCTGGGGGAGAGAAAGAAAGACTTTTGCTGCTTTCCTTGTGAAAGAAGAGGAAAGAAGCAGCCCAGTGGCCAGGCCAGGCCAGGAGAGTGGGGCAAATTTCCCCCCTCCACCCTTTCTCCCCTCCCCTCACTACCTCATGTTGTTCTCAATGCAAGTGATGCAAGCCTTGTGTTCCTGCGGGCCATGTGGGTAGCGCAGCCTTGTGTTCCCAAGCAACCTGGATTAATTGCTTTTGGAGGTGCTTTGGGGGTGACATTTCTCTGCAGAGCACCAAAATTTTCTCAAGGACCACCAGTGGTCCCCAGCCCACTGGTTGGCGACTACTGACCTGGATGACTGCAAATCTCCACAGACATCAAGCAAATTAAAAGCTTAAGTGTTACTGAAATGGCAGGATTCTTGGGTTATGGAAGCTGGTTGGTAAAGGATTCAGATTTTATATTATGTATTTTATAAAGCCAACAACTCCAAGCCTCCTAACTTTCCCTAAGAGCATAAAGACCTGTTATTACAAAGTCTGCACTACTATTATTGTTAATCTTCTCATCACTCCTTATCACCCATCCCCTCCCACCTTGTGACTGTATGACCGTAACTTTGTCAGTTGTATCCTTATGATTTATATTGACTGTTTCCTACTATGATTTGATTGCTTATTGTACCCTATGACTATTATTAAGTGTTGCACCTTATGATTCTTGATGAATGTATCTTTTCATTTATGTACACTGAGAGCATTTACACCAAGACAATTTCCTTGTGTGTCTAATCACACTTGGCCAATAAAGTATTCTATTCAAAGTATTCTATTCTATTCTATTCTATTCTATTCTATTCTATTCATTTTACAAATCAAATAATTCTTGCCAGATGAGGTGAAGGTCTTTTTTCCCACTCTTTTGGCCTTCTGGAAGGGCACTCAAACTTGGCTCTGCCAGTTGGCTTGTAGTTTTGATGGGGTCAGCTGCCAGCTTAAGTTTGCTTGTGTTTTGCTGCTCTGCGATGCCAGACTGCTATGAAATGTGGGGAGGGGTAATGAAGAGGGGGAGTGCTTGGGGGAAAGTAAGTTCTATATCTCCTTGAGAAGCTTCTTCAAAGTCACCTAGGTATCAGGTTTCCAAATGATGAAATCCATCTAAAAAGGAAAGAGCAAAGTTCATCTTCCAAAACAATTTATTTTAATTCAGAAAGCATCAAATTGGCAAAGTCCATGGTAATTCCAGATCTGACACAACCCGGAATTACCCCACAACATGGAAGAAGAAGGGGGCTGCATAGCAAACTACCCTTGGACTGACCATTATGAAAGTATCTTGCCTGAACCTGATTGGTTACAAAGGGTGGGCAATGAGAGATAGAATATAATAAAAAAAAACAGAGTTGGAAGTGACCTTGGAGGTCTTCTAATCTAACCCCCTGCTTAAAAACTTAAAAACTCCCAGTGTTGGAGCATTCACAACTTCTGGATGCAAGATGCTCCACTGATAAATTGTACTAACGGTCAGGAAATTTCTCCTTAGTTCTAGGTTGCTTCTCTCCTTGATTAGTTTCCACCCGTTGCTTCTTGTCCTGCTCTCAGAGAATAGCTTGACTCCCTCTTCTTTGTGGCAGCCTCTGAGATATTGCTATCATGTCACCCCTAGGCTTTCTTTTCATCAGACTAGACATACCCAATCCCAGCAACTTTCTTTATATGTTTTAGCTTCCAGTCCACAAATTATCTTTCCTGCTCTTCTCTGCACTCTTTCTAGAGTTTCAACCTCTTTTTTACATCATGGTGACCAAAACTGGATGCAGTATTCCAAATGTGGCCTTACCGGGGTGGGATTCTACCAGTTTGCACCTATTTGGTAGAACTGGTTGTTAACATTCTAAGCAGTTTGGAGAACTTCTTGTTAGAGGAAATTACTGGCCTAATCCTGTAAGGAAGGCAGGAAGGAAATATTCTGGTGTTGCTTACAGAAACTGCCTCTCCGTTAACCCTTACCACATTCTTGGCAGGACTAGACTTCCTGTCTCAGGAACGTCTCTGGAGTTTTTTCCCCTCCTTTGCTGGTACTTTGCTTGTGTGGAGTGATCATTCAAAGTTAAAATGGCACTGAAAAAAGTGACATGACCATTTTTCACACTTACGACTGTTGCAGCATCCCCACAGTCATGAGAGGCCAGGCGAGGAGATGCGTGCCTCGATGTGAGTGATATTGAGTTGGCCACACCCAGCCAATAACATGACCACCAAGCCACACCCACCAACTAAGACATGCCCACAGAACCGTTTGTTGAAAAATTTGAATCCCACCCCTGGGCCTTACCAAGGTATTATAAAGTGGTATTAATGCTTCATACGCTTAAGATAGCTAAGGGAGGAAAGAGTTGAACGTAGTTCTCAGTTCTGGTTTTGCATTACTGAAATACACTTGATTTCTAATAAAACTATACCTTTCCCAACTGATGGAGCCAAGGATCATTTCTATTTAGAGGTTTAAGTTGTGGCAGGTCTGACAGATGTGGGTGTTCTATGCTGGTGAACTAAGAGAGAAGATGTCACCAGTGTAGCAATCCTGCTCTTCATTTTTTACTTTTGTACCTAATCATGTCAACATTAATATTTTTAGATGTATAATTTTATTGTAAACTGCCCAGAGTCAAACTGGACAGTGAGATGGGAAGCATATAAATTTAATAAGTAAATTAATATATAATAAAAATTACCAGAATTTAGCAATGGGCACATGAAACCCAATAAAATTGCTTGGTGAAGGAATGTAAAATTACTGAGGCTGACACTAATGGCAGACCCATCAGCATCTTAACAGATTTTCAACATAAAAACACCAATTTGCATTATATTCAATTCAACCTTCTTTGTTGCCACAGTTTTAATGGCTACTCTGAAATGCGGACAAGATTGCTGAGAAGTTTATGACTGCTTCCCTTCTCTCCAGCAGAGAGAAATATACAATACTCTTAAAATATAAATGCACTTCCAAAATAGGTCTCCCATACTGAAACAGCAGTCAGAATTCTCTGTTTTGAAGTTGATGTATGATAACTGTCAAAAGTGGGTTGATTGATTATTGATTGCAATCACCTGCTACCTCCTGGGATAGAATTTGCTATAATTCCTTCATACAGCTCCTGATAGCCCAGCATGTTTCCTCTTTAAAAGCAACATATGCATACTGGGAAAGATAAATTGCTCAGCGAGGAAGAAAAAATAAGCCATTCAATTGTAAGAGAGAAACCAGGTTGCAACCAAGCACAGTGATGTTTGGGGCTATAATTTTGCAGGGAGCAACCTCCAAAGTTTTCCTAAGAACCAGCAGGCAAGACTGGAAACTAATCAAAGAGAAAGTAGAACTAAGGACAAATTTCCTAACACTGAGAACAATTAAACAAGTGGAAATCCTTGCCTTCAGAAGTCACTGGAAGCCACTTGTCTGGAATGGTATAGGGTTTCCTGCTTTGGTAGAGGGTTGGACTAGAAGACCTCCAAGGTCCCTTTGCCAGTCCTACCTCAATTCAAACTTTTAAGTAAGAAGGATCCTTGACTCAATTTGTTGAGAAGAGTATAGTTCACTAAAGGTCAAGTGGTGTTGTGGTTAGCCGGCAACAGGTGTGGACGGCTGAGGAGAATGAGGACTCAGATGAGGGGCCAGAACCATTAGGGAGTGGACTGTTGTGGGGGCTGGCAGCAGTGATGAGGAGGTTCCCGAGGAGCCTGTGCCAAGTGTGCGTGCACGTAGGATTGCTCGGAGGAAAGAGCAGCTACAACAGCACGGATGACTCAGGAATAAAGCTGCAAGGTAATGGTCCCTCCCTCAAGAAGATAAAAGACAGCTGTGAAACGAACATACTTTGCAGAAGGCAAAGACATTTTGAAACTCCAGCCTCGTGGACATTCCAGTATCCTGAGTTTGCATTTGAAGATTCTTGTATTGCAAATTATTTCTTGTCTGTTATCTTTTGGCAAGTCTCGCACAGTTTGGCAAGGCTTGTGTTTAACAGAGCTAATTATTTTTGCAAAAGCATTACAAGGTTTCTGTTCTATTTGGACTGTGTTTGATTTGTCAGAAAAGGGTGTGGGTCGGAACAAGTGGACTACAATAAAGCAAAGCCAGAACTGAAGTTTGTATGCCAAATCTCTAAGTGTACATTTCCCTATCTTAGGTACATCCCATCACCGATCATCCCCCAATCGTCCAATCATTTTCAAAGATGTTTTTAAAACAGTCACACTGAGTATAGGCTGTCTTGCAGCTGCATTCTTCTCCCAGGGAAATGACCTTGAAACAGTCTCTCTGAGAGGCCCACTTATGTCTATTACTTTCGCTTCCTCACCCCAAGCATTTTTCTCTCCCTTTCTCCCTCCCCTCAGGACTCATGGCAGACTGGTGCTGAATGATTGGAGAGCACCTGCGTGAGGTGACAGTTATGACACTCTATACCAGAGGTGTCAAACTCAAGGTAGCATCACACTACTGATCAGGACTTTTTCCCCTTTGCTAAACAGGGGGCGTGGCCAGCACATGACGCACATGACGCTGGAAGTTTGACAGCCCTGCTCTATACCATTTCAGACAAATGGTTTTATTTTATTTTATTTATTTATTTTATTTTATTTATTTTGTCAATCACTTACAAGATAATAGGTATAAGTATAAACATAGTTATGAATACATGAAATGGATACATATAAGAAAAATAAAAAGAAACAATAGGACAGGAACGGTAGGCAAGTTGGTGCACTTATGCATGCCCCCTTTCTTAGGAAAGGAGTGAGGTCAGTAGTAGACAGTCTAAGGTTAAAGTTTTTGGGGGTTGAGGAAGAAACCACAGAGTCAGGTAAAGTATTCCAGACATTGACCACTCTGTTGCTGAAGTTGTATTTCCTGCAATCAAGTTTGGTGCTGTTTACCTTGAGTTTGTATCTATTTGGTGCTCTTGTATTCTTGTGGTTGAAGCTGAAATATTCATTGACAGGTAGGACACTGTTACCATTTTTTTACCATTTTTTTTACCATTATTTTTTACCATCCAATCTCTTCTTAAAAACCTCCAATATTGATATTGGTTGAAGCCTAAAATTTATTATTTGAAAAATGCAGGCTTCAACAATGAATTGGAAAGAAATGCCTTATTTTATTTAAGGCATTCACAGTTCTTTGAAGTGCGTTACTATTTTTATATCAACTTCATTAGTGTTATTGATGATATACTAAATAATAAATATTATTTATTTATTGTACACACACATACAGTCTGCATATATACATTGTGTATATACATATACATATAGATATACATATGTATGTATGTATCCATGTATGTATGTATGTAAGTATGTATTGGAATTGGATTTTGTAAAAACCAAACTGGAAAAAGGATTTACATAATGATTCTTGAATTTAATTCAGGGACCAGAATCTGGATTTATTTTTTTTAAAAGGCTTTTAATAATTCATGTCGTTGTGTGCAAAAATGTTCCAAGTGCTATTAACTGTATGATAAAATCATCTTACAATTAATCAGAAAGATAATAACAAATTTCCCTGCAGATTCCAGGTAGGGAATCTGCTATAACACCATTTATATGAGAAGGCATAAAAGGAAAATTCTTTAAGAAGAAGAAAAAAATGATGGAGGGATATGGTGAGGTAGTTTTTTCTGGGTTAGCAAGTTTTCATTGTTTTGGTGAAACAAAATGGTAACCTTCAAACCAACGGCAAAGAATTATTTCTTTTTTAACCACTTGTTCAAAACCAAGGAGAATATATCAGCTCATAATATGCAAGATATAGAAACAAGGGTGTGGTCCAGAGGTGGTATTCAGCAGGTTCTGACCAGTTATGGAGAAACAGTAGTGGAAATTTTGAATAGTTCGGAGAACCAGCAAATACCACTTCTGACTGGCCCTGCTTCCATCTCTTCTCTGCCTCCCGAGTCCCAGCTGATTGGCTGGGTCTTCTTTTGTTGTCCTGCACAGGAGAACGGAGATGGAAAGCAGGTTAGTGGGGTGAGGAGGGAATGGAGATTTTACAGTATCCTTCCCCTGCCACTCCCACCAAGCCACACCCACCAAGCCACACCCACAGAACTGGTAGTAAAAAAAATTTGAATCCCACCACTGGTGTGGCCTCAACTGTTCTGTAAAAGAGTGCAAGAAAATATGGATGGTATTAAAAACAGACTTATTTTCCTAACTGTGTGTATAAAGCAGTAACCTGCTATATCTTTTTTTTAAAGAACAGAGTATTTTTAGGTGTTTACTTCTCTGCAATTCTCTCCTTAAATGTATGCATTTTTAAAATAGGATTTACCATAGGGATGATTGTTTTTTTAATGTAAAATTCCACAACTTTACAATTTAAATGCAAATTTCTCCAAATACTGTTTTTCATAATAAAAATTACGATGATGTAATTCTTTTTAACAGGAAATTATTCCAAGTATATACTTTTTCTTTTTTTAAAAAAGGAAAGATCTTCAGTTCCATTTTTTTCCTATTGTAGCTTCCCAAGCATCTTTTTTTTCCTAATACAGGTAGTCCTGATCGATCCCAAAATTTCCAATGCTAAGCAAGAGTTTTGCCCCATTTTATGAGCTTTGTTGCCACATTTTTTAAGTGAATCACTGCAGTTGTTAAGTTACTAACACAGCTGTTAAGTGAATCAGGCTTTCTGATTGACTTTCCTTGTTAGTAGGTCACAAAGAGTGATCGCATGACCTCAGGACACAGCAGCCATCATAAACTGTTAAATAGTAAGAGTTGTTAATAGCAATAGCACTTAGACTTATATACCGCTTCATGGTGCTTTACAGCCCTCTCTAAGCGGTTTACAGAGTCAGTCTTTTGCCCCCAACAATCTGGGTCCTCATTTTACCCACCTTGGAAGGATAGAAGGCTGAGTCAAACTTGAGCCTGGTGGGATTCAATCTGTCAAATTGCAGGCAGCCGGCAATCAGCATGAGTAGCCTGCAGTACTTCACTCTAACCACTGCGCCACCGCAACTCTAAGTGTTCAACTATTGATCATGTGACCATGCAATGGTTATAAGTTACTTTTTTCAGTGCCATTGTGGCTTCAAATGGTCACTAAATGAATGGTTATAAATTGAGGGCTACCAATACATCAGTAAATTGAGGACTACTGACTACTCATCCTTTCTTTTATGATTCTATTCCACCATTTCTTCAACATTAGTGTAACTTTTGTCCCATGGCAAGTTGGTCATGGTGAGTTGTCCCACAGAGAGTTGGCTGTGCTGAATTGACCATGGCAAGTTGGCCATGCTGACCAAAACCAAGCACTTAATAGTGAGTGCCATACCATGTGCACTAATCAAACAGGTGGCAAGAAAGTAGGGGCAGACAGGCACAACACAGGTTATGTAGACAGGAAACACAGTGTCAGACATAAAGATCTCAAGTGCCTATATACAAATGCACAAAGTCTGGGGAACAAGCAGGGTGAACTCGAACTACGAATACATGAAGGTAAATAGGATATAACTGGAATAACAGAAACTTGGTGGGATGAAACCCATGACTGGAATATACTGGTAGAAGGATACAAACTATTTATAAAAAAAACAGACCCCATAAAAGAGGAGGTGGAGTTGCACTGTATGTAAAGGACCACTATATTGCTACAGAAATGCATGAAACCAAAGATGGAAACCTCCTAGAATGCATATGGGTCAATATAAAAGAAAAAAAGGATGACATGGCCATAGGGGTATATTATAGGCCACCCAATCAAGCAGAAAAAATAGATGTCCTTTTTGCCAGCCAACTAACAAACAAATGCAGGAAACACACAACAATAGTAATGGGAGACTTCAATTATCCTGATATCAATTGGAAAACTAATTCTGCACCAAGTGAGAAATCAAATAAGTTCCTTACCAACCTAACTGACAACTTTGTTGTCCAAAAGGTAAAGGGTGAAACTAGAGAGACAGCCATTCTGGACTTAATTCTTACAAACAGAGAAGTGATAGAGGGAATTGAAACTGCAGGAACCTTGGGTGAGAATGACCATGTCATACTAGAATTCAACATAACACAAACACAAGCAATAGAACATAATGACACCAGAGTCTTGGATTTTAAAAAAGCTGATTTCAATAAACTCAGAGAGAACTTGGGAAAGATTCCATGGATGAAAATCCGAAAGAGAAAAACAACTCAAGAATCTTGGGAAACTCTAAAAAGTATGATCATAGAAGCCCAGACCAGCACAATACCACTGAGAAAGAAAAACAAGAAATCCAAGAAGAAACCAGCATGGCTACACAAAGATCTCTTTGGCAAATTGAAAGAAAAAAAAAGACAAGAACAAAAAATGGAAAGAAGGACATACAACTAAGGCAGAATATCAGCAGATAGCCAGAATCTGCAAATACGAAGTCAGGATAGCAAAGGCTCAGAACGAACAAAGACTTGCAACAAAAGTCAAAGATAATAAAAAAAGTTTCTTCCAACATATAAATAACAAGAAAAAAAAATCAAGGAAACAGTCTCTCCACTAAAGAGAGAAGATGGCAAGGAAATAACAGGCAACAGAGAGAAAGCAGAACTGCTTAACTCATTCTTTGCCTCTGTCTTCACGCAAAAAGAAACTATAGCTCAATCCACCAAAAACATAACTGTAAAAGACAGACCAGAAATAAAAGTTAAAATAAGCAAAAAATAGTGAGAGAACACCTGTCTGATCTTGATGAAAACAAATCACCGGGGCCTGATGGATTACATCCCAGAGTTTTAAAGGAGCTGGCAGAGGTCATCTCAGAACCACTGCACCATATCGTTCAAAACTCCTGGAGCACCGGGGAACTACCAGAGGACTGGAAAAGAGCTGATGTGGTTCTCATCTTCAAAAAAGGAAAAAAAAAAGACCCAGGAAACTATAGACCAAACAGCCTAACATCAATACCCGGGAAGATACTGGAAAAAAACAGATCTGCCAACATCTAGAAACAAGTAAAGTAATAACTAGCAGTCAGCACGGGTTTGTTAAAAACAGATCATGCCAAACCAATCTTATTTCATTCTTCAACACAGTGACTAAATTAGTAGACCAGCAAAATACTGTGGATATAATATATTTAGATTTTAGCAAGGCATTCAATAAAGTAGACCACAACCTACTTCTTAGTAAGCTAGAAAAAAGTGGAATAGAATCCACCACTAGATGGATTTGCAACTGGCTGGCAAACCGTACTCAACAAGTAGTCCTTAATGGGTCTAAGTCTACATGGAGGGAAGTAAGCAGTGGGGTGCCACAAGGTTCCATCTTAGGCCCAGTACTCTTCAATATCTTCATTAACGACTTAGATGAGGGAATAGAAGGGGAACTTACCAAATTTGCAGATGATACTAAGCTGGCAGGAATAGCTAACACCCAAGAAGATAGGCTCAAGATCCAGATGGATCTTGACAGACTAGAACACTGGATCATATCTAATAAAATGAAATTCAATATAGAGAAAAGTAAAGTCCTACACTTAGGCAAGAAAAACCAAAAGTACACATATAGACTGGGTGAAAAGGCTCAATAGCAGTAACTGTGAGAGGGATCTTGGAGTCTTAATGGACAACCAGCTAAACATGAGCCAGAAGTGCGCAGCCACCACCAAAAAAGCTAATGCAATCCTAAGTTGTATTAACAGAGGTATATAGTCAAGATCAAGGGAAGTACTAATATCACTCTATAAAGCCTTAGTAAGACCACACTTAGAGTACTGCATCCAGTTTTGGTCACCACATTATAAAAAAGATGTTGAGACTCTAGAAAAAGTACAGAGAAGAGCAACCAGGATGATTAGGGGACTGGAGACTAAAACATATGAAGAACGGTTGCAGGAACTGGGCTTGGCTAGTCTAGTAAAGAGAAGGACCGGCGGAGACATGATAGCGGTCTTCCAATATTTGAGGGGCTACCACAGGGAGGAAGGGGTCAATCTATTTTCTAAAGCGCCTGTAGGCCAGACAAGGAATAATGGATGGAAACTGACCAAGGAGACATTCAACCTGGAAATAAGGAGAAACTTTCTGACAGTGAGAACAATCAGCCCATGGAACAGAAGCTGCCTTCGGAAGTTGTGGGAGCGTCATCAATCGAGACTTTCAAGAAGAGATTGGACTGCCATTTGTCAGAAATGGTGTAGGGTCTCCCACTTGGGTGGGGGGTTGGACTAGATGACCTACAAGGTCCCTTCCAACTCTGATTATCTGTATCTGATTATCTGTATCAGTTGGCTGCACTGAGTGGTCCTAGACCAGAGGTGGCAAAGTCATGGCCCATGGGTCGGATCCAGCCTGCGGGGGGTTCTTAGATCTGGCCTGTGGGGCTGCCCTGGAAACAGTGAAGGACTAGCCAGCAGTGCCTCTGCCAGTGAAAATGGAGCTCTTGAGGGCCGTGTGCAGCCCTCTTGAGCTCCATTTTCTGGGGGAGGGGGTTGCAGGAGGCCATCCCAGCTAAAAACAGAGCACACGAGGGCCATGCATGGCCCTCCCCGAGTTCTGTTTTCACTGGCCGAGTGTTACAGGAGGCTGATTCAGCTGAAAATGGAGCCCGGAAGCCTATTTTCACTGGCGGAGCACTTGGGCTACCACAGTCACCCCCTGACACAAGTGATATGCTGGCCACACCCACCCTTCTCCCCTGAGTTCAAACACAACCCTGATGTGGCCCTCCCTGAAATCATGTTCGACACCCCTGGGTCCTAGACTTTGTTGGGCCTCATAAACCCACTCCTATTATCCCTGTTAGATTTCTTTTAAGATCCCTTAATGAATTAAGGTTATTTTGTGGTGAAATTGTTCCTCGGTTAGAAGTAGCAATCTGCCCTAAGCAGAGAATTTTCTCATCACCTGCCAATTGATCCTTTTGCTTAAGATTTCTGGAATGTATTCGGATCCTTCTTCATCTGAAGTTTATGCTTTGTTATCGATCCATAGTCACTCCCTAAAGAGTTGTGGAAACGCTTCTGAAGACTGGAAGCGGCTTCTGAAAGGAAGGTTGGATGCCATTTTTCTTCCTTTTGGCCCTGGACTGAGACAGCTCCCTCATCTCTGGAATTAATTTCTAGTCAAGTTGGCCAAGGATGTGAGATGGCCAATAGATTCCTGTTTCTCAAAATAAATCACTGGCATCAGAGAAAGATTTGGCAATGTACAAACGCTGCTGTTGGGAGGCACATTAGTATTCTGAGCTATGGACTAAGATTCAGCGTTCCTTTAGCACAGATCAAGCCGAGCCCAACATCAATCAAAGCAATTCGGGATAGTTTTTAGCTCACTTGAGATGGAAGAGGTGACTCTTCTTTGACCTGCCTGCCGTCCAAACTGCTGCACTCAGTAAAATCCCTTTTTAATGTGTAGTTTGGAAACAGTTTCCCTCATCAGTATGAGTTTTAAGAAACTAAAGATTATCCAGTTTTCATAACTCAGTTGCTTCAAGTGGCTAATTGGGAAAAGAGATTTGCCATAAATTTTGTTAGATTTTGCCTGAAAATAACAAGGAAACAAACACTAAGGGCCTCTTTTCTTAAAAGTTGGAGAGAAAACCCTGCAGCAGTGTTTGTGAGATTTGGCATACTTTACCCTTTATCTAATCAATTTATCAATAAATTAATTAATTTATCTAATCAATCTAATGTTCCTCCCATTTTGATGAAAAGCTAAAGGTTTAAAATAAATATAAAAGGCACACTTAAAAACCACTACACTGATTTGTATGAATTTTTGCGTGTTTTCTCCAGCTAAAATTTCCTCTCTCTCCTGCAAACATCATCCATTTTGTTTCTCGTTTGCTTGTTTTTAAACATAGGAAGAATTATTGAAGTATGTATCAATGCAGATAGTCCTCGACTGGTAACAGTTCATATAGTAACTGTTCAGAGTTACAACGGGACTGAAAAAAGTGACTTACAACCATTTTTCACACTTATAACCATTGCAGCATCCCCATTGTCATGTGATTTACATTGGATGTTTGACAATTGGTTCATATTTATGATGGTTGCAGCATCCCAGGGCCACATGATCCTCTTTTGTGACCTTCTAATAAGTAAAGACAATGGAGAAGTCAGATTCACAATAACTATGCTACTCATTTAACAACTGCAGTGATCCACTTAACAAATGCGACAAGAGAAGTTGTAAAATGGGGCAGGACCCCCTTGAATTTCTCAGCAACATAAATTTTGGGCTCAGTTGTGGTCATAAGTCAAGGAGCACCTGTAGAACAGAACATCTGTAGCTCAGGGTTGGTGCTGTTTGAGCTGGGCTGGTTTTCTTGCAGATGTTTCATTACCCAACTATGTAACATCATCAGCACTAGCAGGAAGTAGGGTTTTCTCTCTGCTTATATACAACGGGAGTGTTTTTGATGGTATGTATGTATGTGTATAGGGGTGGGAATCTACAAGTTTGGCCCGGTTCAGGCGAACTGGTAGCTCCGATGATCAGCTGGGAGCGAACCAGTTCACACCGATGATCAGCTGTTGAGTCCACCCACATGCCCTGGCTCTAGTGGTGTTTTATTTCTGGGTTTTCAAACTCAACTTCTTCGTGTGGCACAGCCCATTGCCGTGCGTTACCTGTATTACACACAGGCCTTGATGCAGAAGGTGAGTTGCAAAGGCTCTTTGCTTATGTGAAGTGTGCATTTGGTGTGCGCGCTCACAAAGCACGAACTCACCGAACTGGTTGTTACACCACTCGAATCCCACCCCTGAATGTATGTGTGTATGTATTTCCTTGTAGTAGCTAATGTGAACATCTTTTTCCCCCTGATTCATGCTCTAAGGAGTTATGAGAGGCAATCCCTAGACAAAACCCAGATGGGCTGACTTTTTTGAAAGATTAAGGATGCACTCATATGATTGTAAAGTCTTGCTCTCAATTAGATTCATAATGTCTGCTCCCAGATTTCAACACATCACTGGGAATACCAAAAGTGAGCAACTGACATGATTTTATATTGAATAACACACCTTGCTGACCTAAGATCAGTTGCCTCATTCATTCAAAAATGGCAACGGCTCCATCCACCACCTAGCTGGATCTAATCCATCAGAGCACTTACTTATCCACAAGAACTATAAAATGAAAAACACCCGGGTTAGCACTTTGAGCACTTAATAGTATGCAATCAGTCTTTAGTTAAAGCATGAGATCATTGACGGATGCAGTAGGGGCTGACGGTGGTTCTGCTCCCATTCCCCAATCATCCCTTGGTGGCCCCTTTCACCTGTCTCATTAATCTACTTCGTATTCATCCTGCTTTCAGTGTGAGTGATGTTCAGTGCGGATAAAGATAGGTTTTAGTCTGAGCTGTGTCTATGGCTGGTTTTCATGCCTTTTTTCCCTCTTCCTTTGTCCTCTGCCTCTATGGATTTTTATTTAGAATTTCAACTGTGTATTTAGGGCCAATAAAAGAAAAGAGTTGTAGCTCGGGGTCAAGATCTATGGTGTCTTTGGTGCTCTATGAGCTTGGTTATTTTCCTGCAGCCATTTGATTGCCTACCTAGGTAATACCTGTGGCGTTTGGAAAAGACTGAGCTGAAGTCTTCACTCCGGTCCGTGTTTCCAGCAGGAACATGGACCGTTCCTATTGGCTGATGCCATTTGAGAGCTGGCTATAAAAGGGAGCTGTCAAACAGCATCAGCTGTTGTCTGCCAGCTGGCTGCCTTGTTAGCGTGGCAGCCACAGCAACCCTTTATTGTTACAAAAAAGTAAAAGCTGAAGTTCGCTCTGTGTTTGCCCCAGGTTATTCCGCCGCTCTACAACAATACCATTCATGCTAGAGAGGAGAGGAGTTTTATTTAATCATTGTGCAACTCATTTTCATTTCCCAAACCTGCTTTAGAATCAGGGGTAGGCTGCTGGGGGTTCGCAGGGGTTCAGGAGAGCCCCTAGCTAAGATTCTGTGCAGTTTGGAGAACCCCCAAATTCCATTCCTGGCTGGCCCCACTGACCCCATCCTAACCATCCCAGGAGTCCCCACAGGACCTGACTTGGATTCAGGTAAGTGCAAGGCAGGTCTCCTGAAAATCCAGGAAGGCTGGAAATGGGCCTGTTTCTGGCTTCCAAGGGAGGCCATTTTCACCCTCCCAGAGGCTCAAGGAAAGCCTCCGGAGCCGGGAGAGGGCCAAAATCCTCCCCCCCCGGCCCTGGTGCAGGAGGCCAATGAGGCCACGCCCACCAGGGCCACACCCACCCAGCAACCTGGCAGAGAATCTGTTGCTAAAATTTTTGAAGCGCATCTCTGTTTAGAAAGGCAACTTCCCAGTTATGGATAACTACCTCAAAATACAGCCAATCTAATCTTAAAGAGAATATTCATTGATCATTATTCCGATCCAAGTTTTGAAAGAATCCAAACACAAATGCAGAACCTACAACCCCCAGGATCTTAACGTGTTTCGCGCATAATAAGGCAAGGTCTTGTTTTTTTTGAGCCCTGAAAAAATGGCTAGGCCGTCTTTTTGGGGATGACTTAATTCCCCCCCTTGCATCTTCAGGCGGGTGGGCGGCGATGGCTTTGATGTTGACCTCGGCGTTGGTGGGGCACTTTGTATCGGGGTCAACGCAGGCAGCACCATATCCGGGTGTGCAGCAAAAGTACTTCCTAACGGCAAGCCCCCCCCCACCATTCCCCACCATTCTGCATGTTTTAATATAGGCCTTAATTTTGAGGGAGGGGCTTAATTTCATTTCATGCCTATAAAACATGCTGGGACTTCCTATTGGGGGAGGCCGTATTGTTGGAGAAATAGGGTATCATTTCATTATTATTTTTTTTGAGGATAGAAAACAATATTGAAAGAAAGGTCAGCCTTTTTCAACATTCATACTGTCCTCCAACACTCTGAAATGACTTGTTTGAGCTTTTAAAGAGGAACTACAAAGGAAAATCACAGTGTCCCCTTTATCAAGCTGCAAGCATAATTTATATAATATATTTCTATTTTATACTTATGGATCTCTGCCAAGTTCAACACAGTTCACTAAATAGCACACAACTGCTGTGTTTCATAACATCTCAGGCACAAATAAATGGGCTTCTTTACACAACACACTGAGTCAATGGGCAGATTTCCCACAACAACTGAACCTTATATAACTCCATCCCTTTATCTGAGCTTAGCAACTCTTGAAAATTCCATTAGAAAATAAATTGCTTCCCACTTCATTCTATTGCCTATTGGCCATCTGTAGGACAAAGAAACAATTAAGAAATACCTGGGTAGATATTTGTAATAAAAAATGGCTATAAAACTGATTATGTAGAGAATTATTATGAGTTGTGTAACCTCCCAAGTCCTGTTGTAATGCCTCATTATGGCAGAAGGGATATTCCTGGGAAGGATGAGCAAATAACCTTGAGTGTGAATGCGCTCCCAGCAGGGTCACCCAAGTGTGAAGGTCATCCCAAGTGCTCAGATAAGGCAAGTAAGCAACTATTTTGGCCGTTAGCCATATAGGAAGATGTGGAGGCTGAGGATCACTTTAGAGACAATGGCAAAGGCGTCAATAAATACTGTACAGAAGAAATAATGGTGAACCACAAATATCTATAGCAATAGCAATAGGACTTAGACTTATGTATATTCTGCTTTATAGTGCTTTACAGCCCTCTCTAAGCAGTTTTATAGAGACAGCCTATTGCCCCCAACAATCTGGATCCTCGTTTTATCCACCTTGGAAGGATGGAAAGATGAGTCAACCTTGAGTCTGGTGAGATTTTAACTTCCAAATTGCAAGCAGCTGGCAGGCAGCAAAAGTAGCCTGCACTATTGCACTCTAACCACTGCACCACCGTGGCTCATATATCTTGAAAATATACATGCACACTTATACATATGTATGTATATATATATACATATATATGTATATGTATACAGATAAACAGATAGACAAAGAGAGAGGGAGGGAGGGAGATACAGAGATTTCTTTTGTCCAGTCATGTCCAATTCTCAGATCTTGCCTGGACAAGTAAGTCCAGTTTTCATGGCCAAGTTTTCCAGCAGTGGTTTGTATCAGGGAATTGTGCAGCAGGTATCCTAAATGAAGTCAGAGATGCTGGCACGAACTTTTAGTTTTATATAAATTTAACATATATATTTACAGCCAATAAGATAATCAGGCACCTCACTATATCATGTCAGGTAAATCACAGAACAACCTGCAAAACACACAGAAGGAAAATGGTGGGCGGGAAAGGAACCTCCCTCTTTACTCCCAGCAACCAATCATAACATAGATTGTCTCATACAGGAGCCGGCACATTTCAACCAATCAACTACCACCCTGTGTTCTGGTCCATTATCCACTTTATTGTTCCAGCTATTAAATTAAATATCCTAACAATTTGCCATTCCTTCCTTCCTAGAACGGAGAGAAAGGGACTGGCCCAAGGATAGCCACCTGGTTTTGAACAAATTTGGCCTAGTGGTTAAGGCATCAGGTTAGAAACCAGGAGACTATGAGTTCTAGTCCTATTATAGGCACGACACCAATGGGGTAATCTTGGGCCACAATGAGCTAATCCCTCTTTTTCAGCCCTGCAAAGAAAGCAAGGGAAAACTTCTTCCAAAATCATAGCCAAGAAAACTTGTCCAGGCAGTCACAAAAAGTCACCATGGACTGGAAGGTGCAAAAAAAAAAAATGTAGTTAAGCATTATGAAACATCACATCTTTTGTTAAGTTTCCTCCCAAAATGAGCCCTTGTGTAACAACTATTTCCTTGAGGTATTCATGATTAAAACATGGGAATTGCAACACATATAAACGATCTATGCACCGGGTATCTATTTAATGAATTCTTAACCTATTTATTTTCATTGTCATTGCTAGCAAACATTAGGAAAAATAACCCTTCAATTAAATGTAATTATGGTTAATGATTGCTTAAACTTGTCACCCATAAATCATGACCAGGAAAACATCGAGAAGCTATTCATCATGGCTCAGCCATCTCACTATCAAGGCGATATAGGGGTCTGAATTACTGGAAAGTCCAGGAACCTGACAAAGCCATTCCAGATATTCAAAACCTTATTTCCTAACTGCTTCTTCCTCAAAGGGCAAGCACAGTTATCATTTCTTTGTACTTGGCAGTCCTAAATGAAAATAATGTGAGCTTCCATTATTATATACATAAATATAATGTATAAATATATTTATATTACGTTCATAAATATAAATGCATCCAGTTTTGGTCACCATATTATAAAAAAAGATATTGACTCTTTCTAGAGTGCAGAGAAGAGCAACAAAGGTGATTAGGAGACTAAAGGCTAAAACAGTTAGAACACTTGCAGGAAGTGGGCTTGTTTAGTCTAGTAAAAAGAAGAACCAGGGTGACATGATACCAGTGTTCCAATATTTGAGGAGCTCCCACAAAGAAGAAGGGATCAACCTATTTTCCAAAGTACCAGAAGGCAAGGCAAGATACAATGGATGGAAACTAATCAAGCAGAGAAGCAACCGAAAGCTATGGAGAAATTTCCTAATTATGAGAACAATTAGCCAGTGGAACAGCTTGCCTCCAGAAGTTGTGCGTATTCCATCACTGGGAGTTTTTAAGAAGAGATTGGATAGCCTTTGGTATAGAGTCTCCTGTTTGAGCAAAGGGTTGGATTAGAAGACTTTCAAGGTCCCTTCCAATTCTGTTGTTCTGTTCTGTTCTGTTCATAAGCCCCAACTCCCATTTACCTAATTGATTTGCTTGAGGACACCTATTCAACCTTCTGCGTTGTTCTTCTGCCATATATGTACCATCTTTCTTACATTTTTTCCCCATCTTACTTTTATGAGGACATTCAAACCAGTCAGTGGTGGGATTCAAAAAATTTTACTACTGGTTCTGTGGACATGACTTGGTGGGCGTGGCTTGGTGGGCATGGCAGGGGAAGGATACTATAAAATCCACATTCCTTCCCCACTCCTGGGGGAAGGTTACTGCAAAATCTCATTCCCTCCCACCCCACTAACCTGCTTTCCAACTCCGTTCTCCTGTGCAGGGCAACCAAAGAAGACCCAGCCGATCAGCTGGGACTCGGGAAGCAGAGAATAGATGGGGCAGGGCCAGAATTGGAGGTGGAATTTGCTGGTTCTCTGAACTACTCAAAATTTCCACTACCGGTTCTCCAGACCTGGTCAGAACCTGCTGAATACCACCCCCCCACTAACCTGCTTTCCAGCTCCGTTCTCCTGTGCAGGGCAACCAAAGAAGACCCAGCCAATCAGCTGGGACTTGGGAGGCAGAGTATAGATGGGGGTGGGACCAGTCAGAGCTGGTATTTCCCGGTTCTCTGAACTACTCAAAATTTCTGCTATTGGTTCTCCAGAACTGTTCAGAACCTGCTGAATACCACCTCTGAACCCAGTCTATTCTCTGTTCTTCAATGATGTGTATAATATGGAATATTCTCATTTCTGGGTACTACATTGTAAGAAGGATAAGGGCAAATGTGGGTATGTTAAAGGAGGATGCTGCTGTAAGAAATAATATTCTTGATTGATTGATTAAGCTTTTAAGCTACTTTAGTCATACAGCACTAAATGGGATACAGTTGAAAGACCTTGAGTATTTTTTACCAGGGAAAGAAATTTTAAGAGGATATCCATTAGCTTAGTTATCTGAAGATACGTTAGGTAAAAATGGAACAGGTTTGTGCTGTCTTGCTTCAGAAGACAGAACTACACAGCAGCATGTTTAAGAAACTAAATTTCAACTGAATAGTAGAGAGAAAAACCTCTCAATGGTAAGTACTATTCAGTTTGTACAATATTATTCAGAAAGACTTGTACTAGATGTATCTTATTAGTTCATGGCCATCAAACCTTTTTGGCAGAAATTGATTTGGGATACATATAAAATACATATAATAGTTAATATATATATAAATCATATAATATGTTAAATGTCTTGCGGGACCACATAATCCACTGTCCAGAGCCCCATGTAGCCTGCAGACTATGGGTTGGACTTGAAATTATCTGATAGATAGATGGATAGATAGATAGATAGATAGATAGATAGATAGATAGATAGATAGATAGATAGATAGATAGACAGATAGTGTGTGTGTGTGTGTGTGTGTGTGTGTGTGTGTATGAGAGAGAGAGAAAGAGAGAGAGAGAGAGAGAGAGAGAGAGAGAGAGAGAGAGAGAGAGAGAGAGAGACTTTTTCAGGTTTCTCAGTCAGAATTCAACACCTTGTTTATTGTTTACCTGGAGTTAATAAAATGTAAACAGCACTGTTTTGTCATCCCCACCTCCCCCACAAAATCAGTTGTAATGATGTTTCCAGGCGGAATAAACACATTTTAAATCCATTTTTTCAAATTAATCATGAAAGCAATTACTGTGCATTTCAAAGATGCTATTAAAATATTAGATATTCTAAGAGATATTCTTCCTGCATTCCAGCAATAAAGCTTCTGTATTCATATCAAATTATGCCTCTTTGTTTTCAGCTTGCCAGCCTGACCTCTGTACACCCAAGGTTTCAAAGCCATGGACATTAGTTTCATTTCTGTCCGCTATCCAATTCCCCATTTTCCAGGTTCTTGGTTAATCATTTTTTTTTCAATTCTAAACCTTTCTTCCTTTGATTCTTCAATCCATGGCTTGAGAGAGACAGAGAGAGAGCATAAAGAAAGCCGAGCGCTGAAGAATTTATGCTTTTGAGCTATGGCGTTGGAGAAGACTCTTGAGATTGAAAGGAGATCGAAGTCCTAAAGGAAATGAACCCTGACAGTTCTTTGGCTACCTAATGAGAAGTGAGGACTCATTGGAGAAAAACTAATGTTGGGAAAGGTGGAAGGCAAAAGGAGAAGCGGGTGGCAGAGGATGAGATAGTAAGGTAGTGTTATCGAAACAATGAATATGAATTGGGCCAAACTCTGAGAGACCATGGAAGATAGGAGGACCTGGCATGCTATAGTCAATGGGGTTGCAAAGAGTCAGACACAACTGAACAACAACAAAATATATTGTATTTGCTTTCTACGTTATATTTCTTAAAAGTTTCTTCCAACTAGGGTTTGATTTCGATTCCACATTGTATGTTCTTAACACAAATTCCATCAAATTCACAGAGCCCTAAAGGTTTTTGCCACACTAAGGGTAGCCAGTGAAGAGTCCTGTCTCATAGGCAGCAATGTGTCCAAGGAACATCCCTCAGTGCCTATTGGAGTTCATGAATCAACATCCCCCATCCTATTTTCTGGTATTAAAACCTATGATGTGAGACGATAGGCTATATAACATCATATTTCCATTTTTTTTAATAGCATCAATTGACTTTTTTTCTACCAAAATAATTGCTTGATACTGATGTTGTCAATAGTGCATAAATTAGCATGAGCACATGTTGATGCATAATTCACCATGCATTCGAGACCAGGTTTCTTCTTCATGTCAGGGTGAGGTCCTGTCACTTATTCCAGCTCCTGCTGACACAGCAGTTTGAAAGCAGGTGACTGCAAGTAGATAGATAGGTACCATTTCAGTGGGTAACTTCACAGAAACATGAAAGGAGCCCCAAATTGGCCATACACTGAGCAATGGTGATGTTACTGGCTAATCCTTCAACTTGGAAGCATTTTGGTGCTCCCGACATGAGAGTAGCAGCATTCATCCCTTACAAGCGGACTTGTTGGAATTGATAATTCAAAAGATAATGAGTTGTGCAGAAATGGATAAATTAACCCTAGCCCTAAAAGATAAAGAATCATCAGAGTACTACATGAGTTGGGATTGTTGGTATGAATGGATTTAGCAAAGACAGACTATATAATAAATGGTAAAGGAAGGTTAGTAGTAGCTGTAGTAAATATATATTCGCATTAGATATCAATTGTAAATATTGCACAAAATGTTACAAACAGGAAACCACAAACTGTCGATGTTGAACATTTTAAATTTTTTCTTTGTGTTGTTCGTTTTGTTTTAATTGTAAAATTAATAAAATTTATTTTTTTTAAAAAAAGTGGGCTTTGTTGCAAGTTTGATGGAAGTTTCTTCTGAAAATGAATTCATTCAGTTATGGCTTGTGGCATTGGAACCCACAGCTTTAACTCAAGCTCTTAGTTTGACTGTTATCAGTGGTGTATTAAACATTAAGCAGATTAAGCATGTGCTTAGGGCATTAGGCCTAAAGAGAGCATCACAAAGTTGAGAGTATGGCTTCATTTGTACAATATGTACAAAGTCAGTGCTTAGGGCACCAGTAAGCCTTAATCTGCCACTGGCTGTTATGGAACTTGGGGAAAAAGCCATAAAAGTTAAAAAGGCAGCCTTAGCCACACAATCAAGCCTCTCTCCTCTTTTTATAGGTCTCCCTTGGCAAATGCCCTGGTTACAACTTCATAATTCCATGGATTGGAATGCAAACTTGCCACAAGTGTAAGATCAAGTCTCTCATGGACTTTAATTGAACTCCTGGTGATCTCAAGATACATTCATATAGTTCTTTAGGCAACACTATGGATATGAAACATATTCTGGGATATTTTTCAATTCCCTACTTTAGCCTATTGTTCTCATATTTGGAGGAAGAAGGTGTCTTCCATCCATATACTAAACAAGCCCAAACCTGCTTATCTTCTAAATCCAGACAAGCTCAATCATGTGATGTTTCCTCCTCCTCCTCCTCCTCCTCCTCCTCCTCCTCCTCCTCCTCCTC
>NW_020769310.1:3159021-3183014 GCF_900518735.1 Pseudonaja textilis | reverse complement strand
CTTCTTCTTCTTCTTCTTCTTCTTCTTCTTCTTCTTCTTCTTCTTCTTCTTCCTGTACCAGATCTGTCATTGGACACTGGCGATCATATTGGAGATCCTATTTTTATCAACAGCTGCACTAAAAAGTACTGTTGAGTTTTGTCCAAACCAAGGGGCTTAGATTTTGAAGTCATGATGTTCTTCTTCTGCCTGGCCCTCATTTGTCTTTGATCTTTCCTTGGAGGGTTAAGTGAAGTGTGCCGTATTTTTCTGGGTGTCGATGATGTCCTTTGCTGGGCCAGAAATTCTAAGGCAGACCCATATCCTTAACTCCATAGTTTGATACTATAGAGAAGCAAACTGATATTGGCTACAACAACCCAAGGAGGGAACAATGTTACTCTCACATTTTTCTCCCCGGTTATACTGATTTGCATATAAATGCAAATTTATTCAAGCCTCAAGTCCCAAGGCTCTGTGTGAACTGCAGTATCATTATAGGCCAATTTCAGCACTTTCCTGAATGTTGCAATGCAGTTTGCAATGTGTAAATACATCTTTTTATGCTTGGTTGTGTTTATACACTGCCAGATTCAACAAAAGGACGCCCAGTCATTTACAACACAGAATGGGGAAAAATAGAATGAAAACATAAAACCAGCAAAAAACACATGAGAACATTGTAGCAATCACTTGTTCTAAAAAGGGACTTCTAGAAGTGCATTGTTTTAAAAAGGTTTTTCCCAGAAAGGCTGTTGCCAATCTAATGTCAGGGAGAAGAGAGCTGGACCAGAAAAATATTGTGTGCAATCACTATCCAACTTCACTTTTCCTCAAGAAGAGACCAGGGAAAGATGTTGGCAAAAGTTTCTCCCTGTATGAATTGGGAGGGCCGTATCTAGAACACGAAGGGGCAGTCCTGTGGAATAAATTCTCTCTTGAGTTGAGAGAGTTCTCTTAGCAACAATTTGGAAGCGACTGCCACAATTTTACTCTGAGATGTTTTATGATTTTCAAGTGTAGTCTATAGCCTGGAGTTACTAACTTGATCCAATCCAGCTTAGCTTTCCCAAGTTGAGCCAAAATACTCTACATGCTGCCAATTATGTAATGGCTAAGAAGACGTACACATAGGGCTCTTTGAGAGCGATATGACAATGTTTTTCATGGTCTTTGTGTGCAATTTTATTGGAAGCCACTCAGAGTTGGTTAGAAGGTGGGCAGTTATATACATGTATATATGAGAGAGAAGTAGATAGGTAGAGAGAGTGGGGGGAGAGAGAGAGAGAGAGAGAGAGAGATCACTCTAATCCATGTGTGTCAAACTCTTCACATGACATTTTGCAATGTTTTTCCCATTCACAGAGCGAGGATGAGCATGGCCTGTGCTGATGCATCTGGCCTATGGACCACAGACTGCCAGTTTGACATCCCTGCTCTAAGGAATCAAGTCTGGAATGAAAATGTATCATTCATTTTGTTGTTGTTGGGCTGCCCATTCATGTCTGACTCTTCACAATCGCGTGGATCATAGAACATCAATACCCTGCGGTGCTCCGTTGTCTCCTAGACTTTGCTTAATTTCATTTTCATTATATCATTGACCCTATATAACCATCTCATCCCCTGCCACCCCCTTCTCCTTTTCCCTTCACTCTTTCCCAACTTCAGGGTCTCTTCCAGCGAGTCCTTTCTTTGCATTAGGTGACCAAAGTATTTGAGCTTCCACTTCAGGATCTGTTTTTCCAAACAGCAGTCAGAATTGATTTCCTTTAGGATTTACTGGTTTGCTATCCTTGCAGTTCAAGAGATTCTTTCCCAACACTACAATTCAAAAGCATCACTTCTTTAGCCCTCAATCTTTCTTACGATCCAATTCTCACAGCCATACATTACTATTGGGAAAACCACAGTTTTGACTACAGCGTGCGCTATTGTAACACCAGTATGGTGTTGTTGTTTTTTAATGTAATCTTGCTTGCCCCAATTCCTGAAATATGCAGCCATTATATGCAAATAAAAGTGAACAAAAACATGCATATTCGACATGATGAGAGTTGGGCTTGAGCCAGGGGTGGGCTTCAAAAAAATTTAGCAACCGGTTCTCTGATTGGTTGCTGGGGGACATGGCCATGGTGGGCAAGGTCTAGTCAACCTCCTGCACCATGGCAGGGGGTGCTGGTTGCCCTCCTCAGCTCCAGAGAATTTTCTCAAGCCTCTGGGAGGGCCAAAATGGCCTCCCTGGACTCTGGAGGCCCATTTCCGGTTTTCTGGAGCCTCCAGGAGGCCCATTTTTCACCTTCCCCAAGCCTCCACAGGGGCCCTGCACTTACCTGGGATTCAAAATGAGCCGCGTGGAGACTCCTGGGAGGGGTGGGGAGGGCCAGCCAGTCGCTCTAACTACTGGTTTGACGAACCAGGTGTAAAATTAACATCCGGTTCGCCCGAACCTGTGTGTACTGGTAGCAGCGCACCGCTGTATTGAGCACATTTAGAGGGAACAATTTGAATGGCTTGAATTCTCTTGGAGAGAGCCCTGCCTTATATTAGAAAGCCATGGGAAATAACACGACAATTGGAGTCTTTACAGCTTGAAATTCATTCTTCAGAGAGTATTCAGGGGAGCCATTTCTACCTCCATACTGGAAAATTAATGAAAACCTCTTTCAGAGTTGATTTGGCCCTGTAATTCCTCCAGAACAGATTTCTCCTAACTGGCTGAGAAATTCTGGGAGTTGAACTCCACAAATCTTAAAGTTGCCAAGATTTGAGAGTCCTTCTCTAGAAGAAGTCACTTCCATTTTTAGTTAAAACATCATTTTAAAGGAAACATGGGAAGTATTTTCCCTGTCTTTTCCATAATCAATATCTATAGAACATGGAGAATGATTCAAATGGTGGCAAATACATTCAGGGGAATATGGCTGGCTTCATTTAGTATGATTTATATGTAAGGGATAATTTTAATCTTACAAGTCAAATTTCATCCTAAAAGTGAATGGGCTTATTTCTTGAGATTTTGTTATGGAATGTTTGAAAAAATGAAGGAAGTTCAAGTTAAACTTGCAAAATGAAGAATTCAATTGACCATTTTTACAGCTTTTTCCCTTATAGCAGAGTGCAGCTTCATTCTCTAACTAAAATAATGTTTCTTTTAAAGCATATAATTAAAATAGATTCTTGTTTTGAGAATTCAATTGAATTGAATTCTTCCATTCAGGGAATTCAACTGAATCATTTGAAATGCAGACTGTAGCACATTGCCTCAAATTAGCCTGGTAGCTCTTTTTAAATCATTTGCTTCATGAAACTTCTTCATAATAGTGGTAGTGGTCCTCTTGTACATCTTATCATCTTCCCTTTTTCCAGAATTTCTATATTTTCCTTGGGAAGATGGATAAAAAATTCACCTCAAGGATAAATCTAAAGTAAAAGTGTGTTTGAAGTTAATAGGTGTTTGAATATTTCTTCCCTTTCCAAGATACAAACTGAAACTGTTAAAAAAAACTATATAGATGTAAACATAAACTGTTTCAACTCCTATCCTCAAAACAACGCAATGGAGCACTGCACACCAGAACAGCTAGACACAAAGACAGTTTTTTTCCCAAAAGCCATCACTTTGCTAAACAAATAATTCCCTCAACACTGTCCAACTATTTACAAAGTCTGCACTACTATTACTGTTAATCTTCTCATCACTCCTTATCACACATCCCCTCCCACTTGTGACTGTATGACTGTAACTTTGTTGCTTGTATCCTTACGATTTATATTGATTGTTTCCTAGTATGACTTGATTGCTTATTGTACCCTATGACTCTCGTTAAGTGTTGTACCTGATGATTCTGGACTCTTGACGAATGTATTTTTTCTTTTATGTACACTGAGAGCATTTGCACCAAGACAAATTCCTTGTGTGTCCAATCACACTTGGCTAATAAAAAGAATTCTACTCTAAAAAAAATGTGACAAAAGAAACTCTTGGGAATGTACAGAGGCCTTGATTTTGTTTGTTTATTTTTTCAAATTTATACATTACATTTCAGAGCTATCCAAATTTCTTTAAATTTCAGAATGATGAATCGATAGTTCACCAGATGTTCTGATATTCCAATTTCCCTCAGCTCCAGCCAACAGATGGAAATGTTGAGAAGATGCAAAGACATATTTAAGGTTGAGCACAGTTTGGTTTCAATTTGACTAATTATAAAAAAAAACCCTATATTCTGGCAGGATTCCTACAGAAATCTGACATTTGGTTTGTTCTTCTAAGAATTTATATCTTTAGCACTGCCCACAGTTAACTTGTTCCAGTAGAAAAAAACTGACTGACTGACTGACTGACTGAATAAATGAGTGAAAATGAATGAATGAATGAATTGAACGATGGGTTTCTCAGCCATATTTTCCAACAGGATAGATCTGAAAATTAAAAGTATTTCAGAGCATGACTATCATGATTGTAATATGAGTTCACAACTCCGTACAGATGCTCCTTGACTTCTGACCACAACTGGGAGCAGAATTTTCATTGCTAAGCAAGAAGCGAGTCATGCCCAATTTTACAACTTTTTTTTGCCACAGTAGTTAAGAGAATCGTGCAGGTGGTAAAGTGAATCACATGGTTGTTAAGTGAATCAGCTTCCCCCTTTGACTTGCTTGTTGGAAGCCATAAGACCATTAAATATTAGATCAGCGGTTCCCAACCTTTTTGAAACCAGGGACTGGTTTCGTGTAAAACTACTTTTCCGTGGACTGGGTTGGAGGGATGGCTTCATGCGTCTCTTAGATTCTGCGCATGCGCAGATGAAACTTTGTTCATTTGCATGACCTAGTTACTAACAAGCCACAAACTGGCAGCATAGGGGTTGAGGACTCCTATATTAGATAATAATTTGGGGGGTTGTATTTAGGCTGGTTTTAGGAGCAAACTACTCAACCTCTTAACTGCATAGCTCCAGGGGTGGGCTTCAAAATTTTTAGCAACGGGTTCTCTGCCCGGTTGCTGGGTGGGCGTGGCCATGGTGGGCGTGGCCTAGTCAGCCTCCTGCACCATGGCGGCGGAGGCGTTTTTGCCCTCCTGGGCTCCGGAGGCTGCTTGGAAGCCAGAAACTGGCCCATTTCCGGCTTTCCCAAACTTCCAGGAGGCCCATTTTTCACCCTGCTTGAGTCTCCACATGCACCCTGCACTTACCTGCATCGAAAACAGGCTGCATGGAGACTCCTGGGAGTGGAGAAGTGGGGTGGGTGGGGCCAGCCAGGAGTCGGATTTGGGGGTTCTTTGAACTGCACAGAATCTTAGCTAGGGGCTCTCCTGAACCTCTGTGAGCCCCCAGCAGCCCCACCCCTGCATAGCTCTGAAGATAAGAATAGTTATTAGCAGGGAAGTCCCACTTTAGTGAGGGGATTTTAACCCTCCGTCCCTTAGGATAATTCTTCTGATTTTCCATTTGCATTGTCCAAATATAAATCACTAAAGCAAATAATACTTTTTTGAAAGTGCAACCCTGTGTACACATTGGGAACGCAGTGATGGAAGGCAAATTTACCAGGTGTTCTCTCCATGCAGGCAGCTCAGTTCAATCTGGCTTCATATCCGAGCAATTTGTAAGCAAGAACAACCTACATTAAAGGCAAACACTATGCGGCTAGAAAAAAAAAACACCACACCATTTGGAAGAGCATTTGCTTTTCGCCTCCAAGAAACCAATGACTTCCACCCTCAACTTGCAATAATTTAAAATGGAAATCCTGCACTATAACGATAAGGAAGACCTGATGCATGTTCCCACTGCAATGGGCCAGGGGTCTCCAAACTTAGCAAGTGTAAGACTTGTGGACTTTCATGCTTGCTGGGGAATTCTGGGAGTTAAAGTCCACAAGTCTCACAGTTGCCAAGTTTGGAGAGTCCTGCAATGGACTAATAGATCCAAGGAATAACTGATCTAGCCTTGCCTGCCTTGATGTTCTCCAGGTGTGCTATTCCTTAAAACAATTGAAGATACTCCCTTTTATGACTCTCATCCCATAATTAATTTGGGGTACAGCCGGGGCAACTGGATGGAGCTGAGCCCTTACTGGCCGGATGCTCTTCCTGACACCACGTGGAGTTCACAGCAGATTTTTTTTTTTCTTTGCGCCTGGAGAGAGAGAAATATCTGCCGCTACCTAGGATTGAACTCTCAATCTTTCTGGGGAGGCTGTTTTCACCCTCCTGGAGGCTCAATGAAACCCTGCAGATTCTAGGGAGGGCAAAAACAGGCCTCTCGGAAGTTCCAGAAGGCCGGAAATGGTCCAGAGCCTGGAGAGGCCATTTTCACCCTCCCGGAGGCCTGAGGAAAGCCTCTGGAACCCAGGGATAGTGAAAACGCCTTCCCTTGCTATGGCGCAAGAGATCAACTAGGCCATGCTCATCATGGTCACACCCACCCAGCAGCCAGACAGAGAACTGGTTGCTAAAATTTTTGAAGCCCACCCCTGATTGTAAGTATCTTTGGGGAGGTCTGTCATAACTTGAAATGGTTGCTAAGTGATTGGTCATAAGTCAAGGGTTACCTGTAAAAGAGTGAGATCTTCCTCCCTCTCTGTTTCTCTTTCCCAGTGAGGGTGAATAAGTTTCCAGCATTGATAAAATATGCCGTGTTCATTCTGGGCTTAGAAGAGAGATGCTTGCTGCATTCCGAACATTCATATTCTATTATAATGGCTGAAAAGAACTGTTATCGTCATCCCTAAAATTGTTTCACTTAAAAATATTTTTTTCTAAAAGCCACAACTTAATCCTTCCTAATTTCTTCTTTTATATCCTCCAAATGAAACAGTTTGCTTCTATTGAAATGTTCTTCTTAACCAGAGGAGTTAAAAGCATTTCCTTTTATCAAACAGAATTTGTCACTTACAAGATCAAATACAAGGTATTTAGCCAAATTTTGCTGGAAGCATTAAAACATGTATTTAATTAAAAACTGGCTTTCGTGTTAGAAGACTCCAGTCCAAATTGCCAAAGGCAATTTTTTTTTTTACACGCATGTTTTGAAATGAGGGACATCTATGGTGGGTTGCATGTAAACCTTCATCATCTTCATCATCTATATGAAAATAAAAAGTTTCCAGCAAGTATTACATGGTTTCCATGCTTTTCACATGAAAAGCAAATATAGAGAAGGCTGTAAAACACTGTGAAGCAGTATATAAGTCTAAGGATTATTGCTGTTGTTATATTGAGGAAATTAGGTGTCTTGTCAGGATTCTGGCAGTTACCCCAATTAAATCATGAGTCTCGAGCCAAACTTCCAAAACTTCAAAAGGATTTATTGGGAGTTAGCAGGTCCTGGGTGTAGCCAACTCTGAGACACATAATTCATTGTCACCCTTGACCTACCCCCTGGGTGTATCGTAATTCCTATTCTCCAATGGGACACATCCATAGCCAAGAGTCATCGATCATGTTCGCCAGTTAGAATTTTGCATGGCGGAAACTTCAGTCACCTAGTTACTATCTCTGAAAAACTATTTATGGAATGCATTTTCACTTTCCAAGCTGCCCCACTGCTCTTTCAAACTTCTTTCCACCCTCCCTTTTTGTAAAAAGACCATAGAAATATTGTTGACAAGAGTTGACATGTATATTTGTTGGCTGGCTTTACACAATACAGGGAGTCCTCAACTTACAAACATTCATTTAATGACTGTTTGAAGTTACAAAAAAGTGACTAATGGCCATTTTTCACACTTAAGAGCGTTCTAGCATCCCTATGAGCACATGATCAAAATCTAAACGCTTGGCAACCGGCATGTATCGATGATGATTGCAGTTTCCTGCTGTCATATGATTCCCTTTTGTGATTTTCTGACAAGCAAAGTCATTGGGAAAGCCAGATTCACATAACAACTGGATTACTAACTGAACAACAGGCAGTGATTCACTTAACAACTGTGACAATAAAGGTTGTAAAATGGGGCAAAACTCATTTAACAAGTGTTTAAATTAACGATGGAAATTTTGCACCCAACTGTGGTCGTAATTTGAGACTTCCTATAAGTCTGCTGAGCCAAGGTATAAACCTTAGCCTACAGGGGATATGGATCCCCCAAACCCTTGGGAAATTGAAACCCTAGAAATTGAAAACATCTGTTCTAATAATGAAGATGATAAAAGGAAGAAAATATTGATTTCATGACTTGTTGTGTGATTGCATTAATTACAAGTGTTTGGGTGAACTATTGAGAAGTTGCCCAGTTCAATTCTCATTTTATAACTATACTGATCCACTCAAATGTTATTTCCAAATGCTCAAAGTGGAAGTGAACCAATATAAAGTCTGTATTGTATCAGCAGAAAATGATGTCATTTCTTTATGTTGTGAATCTGTTTGCAAATTCTCCAAATGCAATCCTTTTTAGTTTTGTTTTTAGGACAGCTTTTAATGGCAGCCATTTCTGTTGCCTTAATTTTATATCTAGAATAGAATTCTTTATCGGCCAAGTGTGATTGGACACACAGGGAATTTGTCTTGGTGCAAATGCTCTCAGTGTACATAAAAGAAAAGATACATTTGTCAAAAGTCAAGATTCATCAGGTACAACACTTAATAATAGTCATAGGGTACAATATGCAATCAAATCATACTAGGAAACAGTCAATATAAATTGTAAGGATACAAGCGACAAAGTTACAGTCATACAGTCAAAAGTGGGAAGGGAGGGGTGATAAGGAGTGACGAGAAGATTAATAGTAATAGTAGTGCAGACTTTATAAATAGTTGGAAAGTATTGAGGAAATTATTTGTTTAGCAGAGTGATGATGTTCAGGGAAAAAACTGTCCTTGTGTCTAGTTGTTCTGGTGTGCAGTGCTCTATAGTGCCATTTTGAGGGAAGGAGTTGAAACAGTTTATGTCCGGGATGTGATGGTTCTGTAAATATTTTCACAGCCCTCTTTTTGACTCATGCAATATGCAGGTCCTCAATGGAAGGCAGGTTGGTATAATTGGTTTTTTTTTGCAGTCCTAATTACACTCTGAAGTCTGTGTCTGTCTTCTTGGGTTGCAGAACCAAACCTTTTTGCTTTTGTTTTTAGGACAGCTTTTAATGACAGCCATTTCTATTGCCTTAATTTTATATCTACAGTATGGGGAGAAAAAAGATTATGAAGAAAATTCTTATAATAACTGGTGGACTTTACTGGGTTTTTCCTAGCAATGAGTAATTGACTAAGCACTTTGATTTTTGTCTTCCTTATCTAAGAGATGGATGGCCCTATGAGGAGAAAACAATTATGTTTTACTTAGAGAACACAATCAGCTATTAAGCTTATTTTTAACTGCTGGGATGAAGGGAAAGTTACTTCTTTTTTACTTTCTTCTTTCATACTGTACATACATACATACATTTGTAGTTTGTGTCAACTTTTATTCTTTGCGTGTATAATTCTTCATCAAATTGTTTGTAGTTTATGTCAACTTTTAGTCTTTACATGTATAATCTTTTATCAAATTATTGGGAACGGGGGGTATATATATCGTCCGCTACACCTGGTGTTTTAGAAGTTGGACAATATAGCAGACATTGGCACTGCCCTTAAGGCCTCTTTGTAGGAGGGGAAAAATTAAGCATTATTCTTCCTCCCCCTCTCTTTTGACCACCAGTGACTTCTGTCCATCACGGTTCACTAGAAGTTCTTCATCCACAAATCATGTCCCACTCAAGCTGCCAAGCAACCTCCAGCTGGAATAGCAATTAACCAGATGTCAGTGATTCTATTATCTCCATTCCTCCATTCTCCATTATGTAGTCACCGCACGATAGCGGTGGGAAGGGGGTAAGGAGAGAAAGAGAAAGCATTACGGTGGAATACCCACCAGGGCTCCACTTCAGAAGCTTGTGAAGAAACCAAAGGCGGGATTTGGCAGAGACATCCAAACAAAACAAGAGCTGCTAAACGAAGTCATTGTGGAGGCTTCCCTTGCGTTAACTTTGCTGAAAAGCCCTTGCAACCTCCCTGGATGCAGGAAGCAAGAAAGATGCTGCAGGAGAAGAATCATAAAAGGACTCTCTTTCTCTTCCATCGAGACCATATTTATCCTCCAGCATCCAGCAACTTCCTTTGCTTCTGGTATGGAGTCAGTTTGCTTCAATTATGCTCGTTTCAACTTGATGGAAGCATCTATGAACGGGTTTATTCTGAACAACTAAAGCTGGCATCCCGAATCTCTGTCTGGAAAATCCATTTGTTAGAGATTTGCCTTGGACAGAAGTATATTCTTGGCGCTGTAAAAGATTCATGCCCCAGTGAATTCTTCCTAATCTTGGTACCTCCAGATATGGGAATTTTTCAGCTAGGCTCATGCTGGCTGGACATTCTAAGTATTGAGACCTGCTTCTGTGGTTAATACCAGTTGGAGAAGGCAAATTAAACTCTGCCACCAAAGTGAAGGATAAATAGTTGGGATTTTTGGTGAGCTACACCAGGGCTTTTTCTTATTTTGCTGGGTGGGTTCAGAAACACAACATCTGGCTTATCAGAACCTATGCTAGATCTCAAAGAAGTATTTTGCGTGCACCTACTACACACAGACACACATAAATAACCTACACACGCATCCAATAATAGAATATTTAACTTTGTCTAAGTTGTATCACATTATCAAAACCTCTCAAGGTTTCTGTAAGCTAAGATGTTACAAAATTGTGTTAATTATTTTGTGACGGAAGATATATTCTTCACAAATAATACACAAGCAAAGCAAAAAACACCAGATAAAACTGTCATGAAAACCAATAATAGCGTTTAAAAAGATTTTTTTGGCCCCTGGTGGAGAATTACTTTTGGAATGCTCAGATACAAGTAGCAAAACTAGGCTTAGCTAATTCCTGTTTCTAAAGAAATCAGTCTTCCCCAGGGCGCATTCTATAGAAAAAGATGGAAGAATGCAAAGAAGAAAAAAGATAAATTAATATAAGGAGACAAATACCTCGTTGAGGGCTGTTTTCTCTTAACACCTAAAAGTCTCCTTCTTCCCAGATCAGGAAAAGCACGCTAAGATGTAAAGCTATTTTTGCTCTTGGTTGCCAAGAGTTATGAATGGAAAAATGCAACCTCATTAAAGATGAGATGTAAACTATCCCCAGAATTAGTGACCATTTCTTTCACTTGTCAGGATTGAGTTTGAATCTGTTGCTCCCTATCCAGACCCGCACAGGCTCCAGACGTTTAGCTAGGACTTTGACAGAATCTTTTGGTTACCCTGACATTGAGATGTGTAACAGGAGTATCGTCAGCATACTAATGATACCCTATCCAAAGCAATGGAGGATCTCTCAGGGCAGTTGACCCAACTAATATGAATTATGAGTTAACATTCTTCTTGAAATAATAAAAAAAACTCAAATAGAATCTTTGAATAGAAACAGACGTGGCTATTGTTGACTCTATCAAGTCACTATCATGTTATAACAACAGTGTCAATAATGACAGACAGTGGTTTCCTGGATGTTTCTAGTCACTGGTTTCAGCAACCTTACTGTCAAGCTAAGACTAAGAACGACAAGGAACGAGTTCAGTTCTTTATTGGCTATGCATAACAGATAGAATCTGGACAAACTACACACTTACTACTCTGAGCCTATGGATATGTCATGGGAGATTCTTGGCAAATACATGTTGAATGGACACCCTCCCAGGCCAGCCTAAGAACAACACAGAATAATCCAGCCAAAGTTTGCACCCAACCCAATAGACAGAATCTTGCCAGACTAAACTTATACTACTCTCACCCTAACAGATACACATGGGAGAGTCTAGGGAATGGCTATCTTTACTCTCTTTCCCTTTCTCCTTTCCAATTCTGGACTGGGCTGCTTCATCTGCCCCCCACCCTCCAGAATGTGCTTTCCTTTCTAGAAAACAGCCATTTCACTGTAGGCTATCACCCCAACTCTCCTTCTGGGGGGGCGGTCACCATCTCTCACACTTACTTTGAAATATTGGGGGTAGAATCTAGAATCTTTTTTCATGAAAATCTCTTGCTTTTTTCATTGAATTACAGACTGAAATCAATGTAACATACTATTTGGTAGTCTAAAGCAGTGTTATTCAACCTCAACAACTCTTAAATTTATGGACTTCACCTCTCAGAATTCCACAGCCAACTCCACTCGTCTTAGAGTTGCTGAGGTTGAGAAATATTGGTCTAAAGCAGGGGTCCCCAACCACCAGGCCATGGACCGGTACCGGTCCGTGCAACATTTCCTACTGGGCCGCTGGTTTGCTGGGTGCCGCCATTTTGTTTGATGAGAAAGTGCTTCTGGGTGAGCTTTTCCGGTTGGAAAGCGGCATTTGGGTCCTGAAGGAATCCTTGCACCTTAGTTTCATCGAAGCGGGGGGGGGGGCTTTGAATGAAACTAAGGTGCGAGGATTCTTTCAGCACCCAAGGCAAGGCGAGCCGAGCGACCATCCTGAAGCTGTCCCGAAGCGAAGCCCATCAATAAAGGTACAAAGGAGGAGTTGAAGGTGGCGGGGAGAAGTGGGGGATGGCTGGCTGGCCGGTCGCTCAGCCCGCCTTGCCTTGTCATGCATGCTGATGCTGGTACCGGACTGCGGATCATTTTGTGATGCCGGTACCAGGCCGTGGCACAAAAAAGGTTGAGGGCCACTGGTCTAAAGCACATGTTTGCTCTTCCTTCCCCTTCCTCCCTCTCAAGTAAATAACAATGAATATACACAATGTGATAGTCTAAGAGGTAGAAAATCTGGCACTTAAATATACTTTTATCTTCAAATTGGCCAGCATAGTCAGTAACAAGGAACTGAAGGAGCCATATTCTAAAACAGTGCTACTCAAAGTGTGGTTCACGGATCAGTGATGGCCTGTATATTGGTCTACAGTGAGATAAGTACAGAATTGAAGAGTAAGCACTTAAAGACTTTTAGAGCAATTTGACATTGCTACAGCCTCCTACTGGTCCATGACAGACTCGAAATTTAACAAATCTGATCTTCACCACAAATAGTTTGAGAAGCAATGTTCCAAAGCATCTGAAAAGCTACAAGTTGCTCACTCCTAGATGAGTATATATAGCAGTCAAAGGCAGTTTGTTCCATCTCTTAAGCACTTAATATGTTAGGCCCTTTTCTGTCTTCTTCTCTCCAGATGCATCTAAAAAGATTAAATCATGGAAACTGGACCAACATTTGTTAATCTGAGACATCTTGTTACTCATCCAAGTAACTTCATCAGTCAAAATAATGAAACATCTCAGATTAATAAACTTTGGTCCAGTTACCATAATTCAACCTTTTTAGATACTTTTTGCTTGGATTAAGTTGATCTTCTCATTGTATTTGGTAACAAAGCTAGTTTTGACCTTATATAAAGTATGGAAGAACATCCCATAGATGTACTGGCATAACAACCGGTTCGGTGAGTGTGCGCTTTGCGCAGTACTTGTAAAACAACTTCTCCTGCAAGTAATCACCATCTTCTGCTGATGCATGGCACTTTTCTGACCCAACCTGGTTCCAAGAGAGCCAACATCAGAAAAAGGCAGCAGTCCCCACCTTTTAAGGTTTCATCTACGAATTCCGTTTCTTCATAGATAAAAGGCTAATTAGCTTTGTGTTCCAACTAATTAGGTGTTCCATCTAATTAGCTTTGACAAGAAAGAGCCTTGCCAAGTTTTTCAAGGCTGCCAAAAACCCACAGATAAGAAATAGTTTACAAGAGTTTTCAAATACTAACTATAATGTCCACGAGGCTGAGTTCCAGAGTGTCTTTGCCTTCTTCAAACCTGGCTTTTTTCCATTTGAGGGAGAGGCCATTACCTTTCAGCCTTACTCCCAAGTTGCCCATGCTGCTGTAACTGCTCTTTCCTACAAGCAATCCTGCACGCACATGCACACTTGGCACAGGCTCCTCAGGAACCTCCTCATCACTGCTGCTAGCCCCCACAATCTCTGAAGGCAGAAGTCCAGTCCCTAATGGTCCTGGCCCCTCATCTGAGTCCTCGCTCTCCTCCACCGTCCACACCTGTTGCTGGCTAACCATAACAGGCAATCAACTGTGCTGGGCAAAACAACTCAGGTAAGAATAAAGGACAGCCTAGAGCCCAACCAAGTGCCCCCCCCAAAAAAAGATCTTCAGAGAGAACCGGTTTGGTGTCAGCTGCTCTTTGGAGCTACCGGTTCTATAGAACTGGGCCAAACCTGTAGAATCCCACACCTGCTGCTTCAGTATCTATCCTCATGCCATAATTTAGGAGCCCAATATGCTTCCAGTGAATACTTGAATGATCATTTCTCAAAAATAATATCTGCCTTTGATGTCCTATATATTCAGACAGCAGGTTTGCGTTGCTAAAAGAATGAGTACAGATAGTCCTTCCTGATGCCATTGTTCTCTCCTTATCTTCTTTTTCCACAATTTTTTTCTCCTCTCTCCTGTGGCTTCCAAAGTTCTTCTGCCAAAGTCAGCCTTTCAAATTGGCTAGGGCCAAAATCCTAGCTGATGTATATCATAAGACATTATTCTTAGCAGCAGCAGCCTCCGAGAACAAATACAGATGAATACCAAAATAATTTATCAAAGCATATCTCTATTTTGTTCTGGAAGCAAAGTTTCTTTTTCCTTTTTCCCTTTCAGACCTGTTGGGACTTATCTTATTCCATCTGAAGGAATAGAAGGAAACCCACAGACACAAACCCCACACGCTGCTGTCTAAGGATGAGTAAAACCTGAAAAGAAGGAAGAAAAATTAGCACTTCAACAAGAAGCAGTACTGATTCTTTAGAGCTGAGTTAAAGATAGAGTGAACTATGCTGAGTTAGAGAAAGAAAGGAAGCTAGAACCTAGAGCTGAGATCTCAGCACTGAAATCTTTTTTATTAGTGGATGAAAGTTAATCCACTTAGTAAGAAGTAATACAGGTAGTCCTTGACTTATGATCACAATAGAGCCCCAAATTTCTGTTGTTAAGGGAGACATTTGTTCAGTGAGTTTTGCCCTGTTTTACAACCTCTCTTGCCCTGATTGTTAAGTGAATCATTGCACTTAAGTTAGTAACATGGTTTTTGAGTCAGTTTTACCCCTTGCTGACCTTTCTTTGCCACCGTTATTAAGTGAATCACTGCAGGTGTTAAATTAGTAACATGGTTGTTACGTGAATCTGGCTTCCCCATTGAGTTTGCTTGTCAGAAAATTGCAAAAGAGTATCACTTGACACTGCAACGGTCATAAATATGAACCAGTTGCCAAGGATCTTAATGTTGATCAGGTGACCATTGGGATGCGGCAAAGGTCCCCAGTGTGAAAACAATCATAAGTCACTTTTTTCCATGCTGTGGTAACTTCAAACCATCAATAAATGAACTCTTGTAAGTCAAGGACTACCTGGACTTATCCCTGCATTGTAGAACATTGTATGCATGTTGTGCATTGACAATAAAGGTTTGAACATTGAACATTCTCTGAATCTGTTAACCATCTCTAGGATAAAATACCTCCATTGGGATACCAAGCAACAGGCAGAACTAGGTCTTTATGGAAGGTCAGAATGGTGGGAGTGGATATCCCCTTGAGGGGCAAGGTGTTCCAAGATTATCCTACTCTGATTATCCTACACCTTAGGGATTGACCTGTAGGAAGTTGGCACCCATCCCTCTCCTAGAAAAAATGAAATATCCTAGGAAATATTAAAAAGGCAGAATATTTCGCCTGAAAGGGAAGTGGAAACTCAGAGAGGCAGAAGGTTACCCCCACCTTTGTTAATGGGCAGGCCATTAAGGCCTGGGCCAGAGTATTCTACATAACAAAGCCCTCTACCCACCTTACTACCTGGCCTGGGAAGATTACATCAGCCAGCACTCATGTTTAGCTGTATGGTCCAGACAAAGCCTACAAAGTTATCTAGGACCCCCACCCTTGGGAATCTGACAGTCAATGGGATATATTTCTTACACAGGAAGAGGAAACACTATGGTGAGGCCCAACAGAGGGTATAAAACTAAGGGTCTCTTAGCATCTTGCCCCTTTCTTTTCCTTCACACAACATTTTGAAGCATGTGATCATCCTTTTAATTTTGGAACTCTAACCATGTGGTCCTGTCCACCATTAAACTATCTTTCCAAGCAGTCACCATGTTTCCAATCTTTCTTCCCCACTTGGAACTGAACCCAGAAGGATATTTCTTCAAACAGACCTAATTATCTGGAGAACATTCTGATGAGGGAAAAGGTGGAAAGAAAGAGGTAGATGACCACTACAACGTATGCACTCAATTGCTATGGTGATGAGCTGACTTATTGGAAGACTTGAAAAACCCGATTAAGGATAGATCATCATGGAGAAAAATCAATCTAGGACTCAGTGATGACACGTAGCACATAATCAATCAAACAAGCATGTAAGCATACTTGGGAACATGCTGTGGGTGCTCTCATACAATGGCTGATCGGCTTTTCTGCATTCACAAAATGACTGGCAACATCAGAACTGGGGCCAGTCATAGAACATACTTTGGGAAAAAGGAAAGCTAAAAGCATAGCTTCCACATTTCCCCCTAGTTCCCCTCAAATGATCTGTGTTTTTCCTTAACAAATTGGCAGGCTCCTAAGCTAAGCATAGAATGGTAGTCACTCGCTATTTTTTTTTTAAAAAAAATCTAAGTTATATATAAGGTCCAAAGCAGTAGTGGGATTCAAATTTTTTTACTACTGGTTCTGTGGGCATGGCGTGGCTTGGTGGGTGTGGCAGGGGAAGGTTACTACAAAATCCCCTCCCCTCCCCACCCCACTAACCTACTTTTCAGCTCCTGTGCAGGGCAACAAAAGAAGACCCAGCCGATCAGCTGGGACTCAATGGGAGCAGATAATAGATGGGGGCGGGGCCAGTCAGAGGTGGTATTTGCCGGTTTTTCAAACTACTCAAAATTTCTGCTACCAGTTCTCCAGAACTGGTCAAAACCTGTTGAATACCACCTCTGGTCCAAAGGCTTTCAAGAAGTTTAAGATAATAATACAGGTTTGTAAGATCTTATCTTCCTACATCAAATACTGTTTTATTCATTTAAAAACTTTTTAAAGATAAAAACCTAGCAGGACGGGAAGTGCAGCATATGCCAAGGGAGGCTTTAAAAATTCATTGTTATACTCCTGCTGTACCTATGTCATACCTCTGTGCCTCAAAAACAACAACAAAGGATTTGCAATTATTTGTGTTTATGTAGCATAGAATCACAAATTACCAATAATATTAAAACACAGTGTGTTACACAGAGCAAATCTCTATAGGTTTATGGCACAAGTCATCTACCAACAGCGGAAAGATGAGATAATTGAATAAAACGATGGATTTTTGAACATCGGCTATGCATATGGTACAATCTATTAAAATAATCATCTCCCCAAATATTTTGGATTGATTTGATTAGTGGAAAGGGACATCTGTGAAGGGTGAGAGATGGATAAACTAATGTAGCAGCAACTGGTTTGAATCAGTTCTAATCAATTCAGCCCAATGCATAGACTGTACACAGCAATTCAGTTAGAAGGTTTGATTTGATGGGAGGGAGGGAAGGATTCACTTCGATTACCGTTGAATTTAAATCTTCAGAATTTTTACACAGTGGTATGAACACTACTAGTGAGGTGAAGAGAACATCAGAAAAGACTGGTAAGAAAATCAAGAAGGTGTGATGATACAGTAATGTAGAAGATCAACATTATAATCCATATTTCATAGCTGGCAATGCAGAAAAAATGAGATTGCTTTATCTGCATTTGTGTTTCCAGGGTCTCCAAAATCTTGGGTTATTTTCCACCCCTTTTGGCAAATTTGATAAGTGCCTTTTTCACCTTATGGGAGCTGGTCTTTCATTATGCTGTACTCAACTAGCTGTAGTTAATGAGACAATTATTCCTGGGATCTCCCCTCACTGCCAAATTATCCATATCCATCAACTTCATTTAATGAATAGCTATAATATCTATTTTCTTCTTAAGTATCCCAGGTGCTGAATGGGGACCTATCAGTGTTAATGGCTGTAAGCAGACTTCATGGAGCCAGTTCATTAAGAGATCAAGGGACAAAGCCATGCTGGCTGTCAATCAAGTCACACCACACATCTGTCCAAGTCCCCCCCACCCCACCCCCCAAATCAATAAGAGCTATTCTGAACCTGAACTTGGAATGCAATTATCTAACCTAACAATGATTTCATGCATGGCAACTGTCACTTTAAATTTTTGACATATTTCACCGTGGGTGAGAGTCCTTTAAATATTTTATGGAAGCCAAGAGAAGGGAATGCATCAATGACTCAGATGTTTAAGGCAAAACACTGCTCTAATTGTAATTTCATCAACCAAAGTGGTGGAGTTTTTTCTTGCTGACATATTTGGAGATGCCAAGAAAGAATTTGGATCTTCTGTTGGAGAGCTGTGCAGAGCACATTTATCACAGGGAGTTAAACAAAATGAAGCCTGCCTTAACCAACCTGTCAGCTGGTTCTACGGCTGCGTAATATAGGCTGTTTCCCAATAAAGGTGAAATAAAACATAACCCACAAAAGCAAATCTTCCAAAGCAATTCAACCATGCCTCTTATCAATACAACCACTTGCTAAGAGCTCCCCTGCACCAATCCTGATTCAAAATCTGAGTTCACATTAGATCGGTCAGAGTACTCTGCTGTGGCTTTTAATCCTTTAATTGAGCTGAGGGATGAAGAACTACTATTTTTCTGACATGATTTTCCCCCCCTCTGATCTAGCGTCTTCCTGCTTTCAAACTGGACGGCAGGAATAACCAGGATTTGGAGGCAGGAAACAGCAAGGAGCTGTCCAGAGGGAGCCGTAAGAAAATAAGGAGCAGTTGGATACATTTTTCAGGACCCTGGAAAGCTCCCAATCATATCCCTTAGTCAAGAATGTTAAATTGACTTAAATGTTGGTGAATGTTACCTTGCTGAAGACTCATCCTTTTTCAAAGGCTATATTCTTTGTCTGGATACTGCTGCTCTCTTATGGTTCATATAAAGAAGGTATCTTCTTTATATGATAGACAACTGATAATGTCTATTGTCCTTGCATTGCACTCATGTCAGAAGCAACCAGGCCTGTCAGACTGGAAGCCTGCAGGCCAGATATGGCCTGCGCAGGCCAAGTCCACCCCAGCTCTGCAAAAGCAAAAAAAAACATTGCCTTACATCACAGTACAGCCTGCGATGTGAGTGAGTTTGATACCTGATTAAGGTGTTTCCAGGTCAAAAAGGTTAGCTGATGACATCACTGTGGCCCAGGTGACACCTAGTTGTCCCTGGCAGGAGCTGGAGCAAAGGACAGGAGCTCAATCCCGCCCCATGGCAGCATTTGGATCTTGAACATGGCTATGCCAATCTCCAACCCAACACCCTAACCGTATGAGCCACCCTAACCATATGAGTCACTTGCCATTGTCCTGATGGACCAGGTTACTGTGTGAACCAAGGCAATGTAGTCTGTTAGCTATGATTTGTGACTGAATGGCTTGAATGAATCTAATCTCACGGCCCCATAAATTTTGGCTAATGAAACAATGGTTGAATACATTGAATACATTGTCTGCTTTTTGGGATAAGTGGAATCCAGCCCATTATAGCAGATGCAATGTATGTTTGTGAATATGGCATAACAATCCGTATTAATTTTATCTTCTCCACTAAAAATCAGCAGGCTGTCTTTGAACATGTAAGTTCTATAAAACCATGATATTCAATAATTCTGCTCTTAAAACTTCTTTTCAAATGATCTCACTGTTGTGACTGTAATACTGTATTCTCAGCCTTAAACATAATAGGTGTGAATACTTTTGTTGCTGTTGTTGCTAGTGGTACGGCCCTGGACTGAAACTGACATTTTGAAATGTGAAAAGCTTTAACTTCAATCAGGAAAGGAGCATGAGACTTTTAAAAGGAGAAACGATTGTTTATGCCACTGACAAGAATGACTTTTCCTCTGTTCCTTCCTCCCCTCAATCACACTAAAAATAAAACTCTTAGATATCTTCCTGTAGAAGAAGATAAATGCACCAAGCAATGAAATGCATTGTAAGAAATGCGTCTTTGTTTGCCAAGTTGTCTCTACCCTATCTCTTGTTAGATGTTCCCATTCTTTTAGAGGCCCTATTCTCTTTCTTGGCAGGCATAAAACATGTGTATGGAAATGGTTTCCTCAAAGAACGGAAGCCTTTGGAGAGTTTACAAGTTAATAGCACACATTTTTTTTTAAAAAAAAAGTTCTATAGCATACCTATGGCTGAATGTTAGATCTTTGTCTTCAGCCAATTAAGAATTTCTTCATTTTGCTCTCAGGACTGAAGAGAAGTTACTTATTTTCATTAAGTAACTATCTGCAAACTCTTTCTGTAGTTCCACGTTACATTCCCATCCCCGATCTTTGTGTGTGTGTGTGTGTGTGTGTGTGTGTGTGTGTGTGTGTGAGAGAGAGAGAGAGAGAGAGAGAGAGAGAGAGAGAGAGAGACATACAGACAGAGAGACAGAAACAGACAAACACACACACACACACATCATTGTCCTTGATGTTTTCTAGGCAAGATTTTGGAAGTGGTTTGCTCTTGGCACCTACTTGGGGCTCAGTGAGACAGACTGGCCAGTGATCCCTGGTCAACCAGCTGACTGGGGGCTCAAGCTAAGACTAGAACTCATGGTTGCCTGGTTTCTAGCCCACAGCCTTAACCACTATGCCAAAGTGGCTCTTTGAAACATCAAATCGGATCTCATAGATGTTTTGGTTGCATGCTTCAAATAAATATCTCCTTTTTCTTCCTGCCATTGGAACCTTTTGGCTTTCAGCCCTTTGATACATTTTTTTTAAGACATCCAAACAAAACCTCAGGTTAGTAAGGAATGGCTTGATTATGGAATAAGTGCTGTAGAAAGGCCCAGAGAGAGGACTTGCCCAGTTATCCAGGAATGGTCTGATTATGTTGGACCTGAAGAAGTGGACAGGATGCAAGGTAAATGCCACCATCTGTATACTAGATATGTACACACACACACACACACACACACACACACACACACACACACACACACCAGACTGGTTAAGGCCACACCAGAAGTAACATGTGGGAAAATCCATGCAATGAGGAATTGATCGTTGTGGGAGAGGATGTTCCTGGCTCCTTTTCAAAAGAGATCTCTTCAAGAAGCCATTGCTGGATCCAACCATTCTGAACGATTTTCATCCAGTCTCTCATCTTCCTCTTTGAGAAGGTTGGTGGCACTGCAACTCCAGAGAAAATGGATTATCTGGACCATTTTTTCGAGTCCCATTTTAAGAAGAAAACCTCGCTAGAGACAGCATTGTTGACTAAACAAATATTATGCTTTGAAGGGTTGGCAATTGCCTTGGCCATTGTCCCTGCAACGGTTTCATAATGAATGGCTTTATTACAACAGTGGCGACCTTATTGAAATGCGGGCAGGATTCCCTACCATGCATATGCATGGCTCCCCCTCCTCTGCCTCCTTAACAGATGTCAATGAATCAGATGTACATGTTCGGTGAAATGGAGTGCAAACATGACCAAAAATGGAGGGCAGAGGGAGGGGGGGGCATTTTGGCCACTTCACTACAAGCAGTAGTAGCTGTGCAGCTGCTTGCCTGATTTCGGCAGCAAAATTGAAAATCCCTCCAGAACGGAAGTGTGATTGAAGAGCATCTTTATTGAAAATGGCTTCTGTGCCAGCCTTTTTCTGATCAATGGTACTTCACAAAGTGGTATCCATGGGGCTTATGAGACAGAGAGAGAGGGAGGGAGGGAGGGAGGTGGGGGAGAGAGGGAGGGAGGTTGATTTCTGGTGGTTTCTGTCACCTCAGTGGAAGAGCTTTGCTAATGCCTGTCCACAAACCACAATCTAATACAGGAGTGTCAAACTCAAGGCCCATGGGCCAGATCTGGCCCATGGGATGCTTAAATCCGGCCCACAGGGCTGGCCTGGAAATAGTGAAGGACCGGCCTGCAGTGCCTCTGGAAGCCAAAAAGGGGTGTGGTCCTTGTGGGCCCGCTAGGCCCATTTTCAGCCTGGACAGCCTCCTGCAGCACTCTGTCAGCCAACAGTGCTGCAGGAAACCATCTAGGCCCCATTTTGGCTGTCCTGTGCTCCCTTTTGGCCAGCAAAGAGCTGCAGGAAGTGTCCATCCTGTCTCCTCCCCTCCCCCAGCTGGGAGGAGAACTACAATGCTGATCCAGGCCTTGAAGAAATCCAGTTTGGCACCCCTGACCCAATGCTTCTTACCCAAAACAAACAAGTACAAATATATATATATCTGGGTCACATTCACTTTCAAGAGAGAAGTATGCAGGCCCAGAATGGATTCCTAGATTAATGAGAGAAAAATTGGCCTAAACTTGAATATTTACATGTGTTGGTTTTTGCCTGGAAGACAGTGTTTTGTTTTGTTTTACATTCTTGGTAATACCTTTCCAAAAGTCATGTAAGCTGAATTTAATGGTAATTTTCCCAAGGGGGTATATACAGAATTTCCATTATATGAAATGGAGAAATCTACTTTTTTCTTGTTACTCTTCTTTTCAAGCATGTTTTAAAATAAATACTACTTGAATAATGGCTTCATTGTTTTACAAAATCCCAATTTTTAATACGATTATTGTCTCTTTTGTTTCCTTTCCTTGATTTGTTGTAAGTTGGAAAGGTAGAAAAATGATGAAGACGAAGACGGATGTTGATGATACCCATCTTCAATGAAACAGTAACCAGAACAATATCAACATTTTAAAATATGTTGTTACTGTATTTTAAAACCAGTCTGTAATCCCGTCACCAAAACACATAATCTGAAGTATACATTCTGTAGATTAAAACCATCATGTGAACTGTTCTTTATATCAACTATAAGAGATTGCGTGGTTCTCCAGATGTTTATTGCAATGCACATAATGTTTAATCATTAACATGCTGCCTGGAAATGATGGAACTTGTAACTCAACAACATTTTGATTGCCCCAGATTCTCCATCCTTCAACAAGCTCAAAATCATAGTGATTGGCTGTACATTACTGGTAACAAAGGGATTTTGTTATTAGTTGTGAAGTCATGTCCGACCCATCACGACCCCATGGACAACGTTCCTCCAGACCTGCCTTTCCTCTACCATCTTCTGGAGTCCATTTAAGCTCACACCTACTGCTTCAGTGACTCCATCCAGCCACCTCATTCTCTGCCGTCCCCTTCTTCTTTTGCCCTCAATCTTTCCTAGCATTAGGCTCTTCTCCAGTGAGTCCTTCCTTCTCATTAGATGGCCAAATCATTTGAGTTTCAACTTCAGGATCTGGCCTTCTAAAGAGCAGTCAGGGTTGATCTCCTCCAGGGTTGATCTCCTCTAGGTTTGATCGCCTTGCAGTCCAAGGGAACAAAAGGATAATCTTTGTTAATTGGTTAATTCTTTTTTTAAAAAAAGTTAAGTGGGTTTCTCCAGATGACTGAACAATAGGCGAAAAAGTCTGAGTTAAGACAGAAGCAAGGGGCACTATACATGGAGTGTAGATTGCTAGACTATTTCTTCTAAAGCACAATAGCTTCAATGTATCATATGCTATTTCACAGGTTCCTTCATTGCTGCCCATTATGTGAAGCAGAGGCATCCAAGAATTTGTGTCTGCCACAAATAACCACATATCAGGAGATTTGCAGCCCTTTGATGGAAAGCAAATGCTTTGTTTTCCCAGAGGAGCCTCTTTTCCCATCTTTTTTCTTACAGTCTCAATTTTAAAGTCTTAGGGAACATTTTAAGCAGCTGGAAAATCTTCATTTTACTGAGTTATGATCAGCATTGTTTATTGAAAATGTAAGAGAGAGAAAGAGAGAGGGAGATCTATTGAAGGAAGGAAGAAAAAGACCAGATCTGTCTGTGAAGGAAGGAAGAAGGGATGGAGGGAGGGATGGAGGAAGGAAGGAAGGAAGGAAGGAAGGAAGGAAGGAAGGAAGGAAGGAAGGAA
>NW_020769310.1:3112238-3159011 GCF_900518735.1 Pseudonaja textilis | reverse complement strand
GAAGGAAGGAAGGAAGGAAGGAAGGAAGGAAGGAAGGAAGGAAGGAAAGAATTTTGTTACTGTTTTGTACAAAGAAAAAAAATGGAAACTGAGCTCTCAAGTGTAGCATAAACAACAGACAATATATTGCAAACAAAAAAACATGGCAATTGCCTCTGAGGAGCAGGAAGCTCAGTACCAGTGGATTTAACAAATTGATTTCAAAAGCCAGATCCAAATCTGTCCAGATTAGGACCATTCATTCAATGATCATTCAAAGGTATGTCAGTATTGAATGATGGGTCCTTGGAGTTTAGGTTGTGGCGAGCTGGATTTACATGGTCATGATTTCTGACATTCCCTACAAGCTTCCCCCAAATGAAGCCAGAAGGAAGTTGGAAGTAACAATTAGTTTAGGTCCTCACACAATGAACTTGGCAGGTCTTGCTTAACAACACCAACCTGAACTGACAAATTGTCCTCACTGACACAGTCACATGATATTACACTTGTTTCTCAGACTGCTCCTGATCTCAATTGTCATCATAAGACTATCTGTATAATCCTTAAATGCTCATAATATGTTTGAGGGATCACAGTCAGAATAAGACATTAATGGAGGTCTTCTAGTCCAACCCCCTGCTCAAACAGGAAACTCTATATACCATATTAGACAAATGGCTATCCAATATCTTCTTAAAAATCTCCAGTGTTGGAGCATCCACAACTTCTAGAGCCAAGTCATTCCACTGATTAATTGTTCTCACTGGTTCTCATTGAAATTTCTCATTGGTTCTAGGTTGGTTTCCTTCTTGATGAGTTGCCATCCATGGCTTTTTGTCCTCCTTCATGTGCTTTAGAGAATAGGTTGACCCTTTCTTCTTTAGGGAAGCCCCTTAGATATTGGAACACTGTTATCACATCATCCCTAGTCCTCCTCTTCACTAGAGTAGGCATACCCAATTCCAACTACAATCGTCCTTCAGATGTTTTAGCCTCCAGTCCCCTAATCATCCTTGTTGCTCTTCTCTGCACTCTTTCTAGAATCTCAACATCTTTTTTTACATTGTGGCAACCAGAACTGGATGCAGTATACCAAGTGGGGTCCTACCAAGATACAGGAATGTCAGTACATAGTGGATCCTTTCCAACTTGTTGGAATTACCTTAGTGTTAAGATAGAGATCAGCAGTGGGGGCAGCAAATTTCATGGTCATGCAGTTTTCTGCCAATTCAAGCAGAAATGGGCTTTGCTTTAATTAAGCAGTGGGGAAAGATCCTTGTGCGAGAATTGGGCATGTAGTATCAACTGGGTCAGAATCATCGTTTGGCAGCATGTTTTTTATAGAACAGATATTAGATTCAAGGCTTGTAATCTCTAGTATTTCTAGGAAAAATAGCTGTCTGAACTCATGGAGAACAACTAAGCTAGGTTTTCCCCTGAGTATGTGAATAGTTGTACCAATGTAAATACATTATTATAAATTGGAACATCGCCATATTAGAACAGGAAAGTTAAAACTAATCTCTTAAATTTTTCTGTGTTAATCAGAATATTCACCCTCTTCAGAATAATTCCATCTTCACTGGATTATACTTTCACTTGGGTCTTATCCGGACCAATGGTATCCTCCAGAGAAAAATATATAAATCTAATGCTTATTTTTTTGGAGCAACAGGATATCTTTCTAGGAAATAGATGGTTAGAAATAGGGCTAAGCTAGTAACACCTTCATCATTGCAGACTAATTCAATATCCTTTTTTGACTAATTGCATTTTTAAGCATGTCTTAGTTTTGAGAACTTGAGTTCCATTTTTTTCTTTTACCTTAATGAAAGTCACTGTGAAACATCATACTCCAGTTCTTGTCTGTTCCTTACTTGTCATGGGAATAGTCAATGATGCCTTTCAAACCATGCAAAAAAGCTCTCATTAAATCAATTACAGATCTATTAATATAATGTAATTGCAATATCCAGTACATCCAGTGGGGCCAAATTGTCGCGATTTATAATAAACCAACAATATCAAGAAACAATTAAAACAATGTAAACAACCCCCATGAGGAACTTCCTGAAGGCTCAACAAAGTGACTGTCATTTGAGTAATTAGAATCCCAAATGAACTATTAACACAAACCAATGAAAAACCGTAGCATCTTGTCAAAATATATTCACGCAAAATTAAATGTGGGATTAAACAGCATTATTAATGTCATCCAGAAAAAGACAAAGAAGATGACTTCTTAGATCTTGAGATAAAACTGAAGAATTTGACCAAGAATATAATATGATCTTCATGGACTATGTAGGTCAGTCTTGGCATATGTATCACTTAATAAAGTGAGGGCTTTATTTAGTTTGTGTTTTAATAAGAACCAAGCGGCAGTGGCTCATCAGTCAAAGACATTGAATTGACAGCTGGAAAACTGACATCCTGGGTTTGAGACCCGAACACTGAGCAATGGGGTGATCTCCCATTACCTGCTCCAGCTCCTGCCCACCTCGCAGTTCAAAAGCACGCAAACGCTAGTAGATTAATAGGTACCATGTAGGTGGGAAGGTTACAGCATTCTGTGCATCTTGACATATAATCATGCTGGCCACAGGATCAGAAAAGTGTCTTTGGACGATGCTGGGTCCCTTGGCTAAGAAACAGAGAGACAACTGCCTCCTAGACTTGGACATGACAGGAGAGAGGAAACCTTCACTCTTAATAAGACCCAGTATTATTCACAATTGCTGAACCTCAAAATTAAACAGAATGAAATATTTAGGGCTTCATGTTTTAAGTGCAATTCTCATTCAAAAAATTTACATATGTAACAATAGAAGAGAATATTTCTCCTCAAGAGCATCCTTTGGTATCCTTAATGCTCTCTGAGTTTGGTTGTTTTTCTGCATGATGATGGTACCCAGAGGTGGTGTTCAGCAGATTCTGACCAGTTCTGGAGAACTGGTAGCGGAAATTTTGAGTAGTTTGGAGAACTGACAAATACCACCTCTGACTGGGCCCATCCCCATCTAGTCTCTGCCTCCCAAGTCCCAGCTGATTGGTTGAGTCTTCTTTTGTTGCCTTGCACAGGAGAATGGAGCTAGAAAGCAGGTTAGTGGGGTGAGGAGGGAATGGAGATTTTACAGTATCCTTCCCCTACCATGCCCACCAAGTCACGTTACCCTAGTTGGGTAATGAAATGTCTGCAGAAAAACAATCAAGCTCAGAGAGCACGAAGGACCCCGCAATTTACATCTGAAAATGACTGCATTAAGGAAAACTGTATCAGTAAAGATATACATCAGGATGAAAATGAGCATATCAAGGAAAAATGCATACAAAAATATGTGTGTGTTTTGTGTCTATGAGCAAACATAACAATATTCAGATGGTGCATCTTATATGCAGCACTTCCTGAAATGACTGCATAAATCCATAACATTCTGTGTGCTCATCAATATCCCAAAAAATGCAACAAAAATGAAACAAGTTCTGCAGAACTCCAAGCATTGTTGTAGATGTTCAGTATTCTTCCCATGAAAACAATGGGAAAATTAATATGACTCTCTGACTTTTCTAAGAAGACCAGCAAATTTTGATCTGAATATTTTATGAAATATGTGGTCCTTAATTTCCCAGAGTGAAAATCCATCCGACACATTAGGCAATAAAATAAGGATTTACATGGATCTGGATGTCCCAGAGATAAGATAACATGAGACAGAATTTCTGCAAAGGGATTAATGCAAGAAAGGTGTTCTAGGATTCATACTGACATGAAAAAGTATTAGGTTTTCTTCTTTTAATCTACTTTTAAATATTATTTAATCCGCACTCAATATTATTTTCAGAATTACATGTACAATCAAGTCATGGGCAGGCATTCATTCTAACTATGCTTTGGTTATGCTGCAATTTTAAGTATCTGATTTTTTTTCTTATGAAGGAAAATCAATTAAACCATCACTGTTTGCATCAGTGAAATCTAGGAAAAACTTATTACTTAATCTTGCAGACTATGGTATTTGCTTTTTGTAATAATGCATTTAAAATATGCAGAACAAAAAGATTCTCAACGTTGCCAAAACTTGCTTTCTCCAACAGGGTCTAGGGCACTTTGCTGTGGCCGACTTATGCTAGCCAACTAACCCTGGTTGCCCTGCCATGGGAGAATTCAACACCGGATAATCCAAGAGAAGGACAAGTGAAATGTAAAGGGGAAAGAAATGTAGTTTGAGACGTGTAAGATTCTATTAATGTCACTTTACCATAAAATAGAATTAGCACATCTAGCTGTGTTTCCTGCTTGGTCTACCTGGTGAGATTTGGAGGCTTCCAAGGTACTTGACAGTTCATATTTTTGGGGAGTGGTGAATTTATTGACTTTTTTTAAAAAAAATGCCCATAAGCCCCACAAGGATGCTTGATGAGCTACAGGTGCCTTGTGGGCCACATATGGTGACGGCCTGCTGGAGATCGAATGGGACAACTTGCCACACCCAACTCCACCCAGTCATCTTGCTATGGCTGACTCACCTCAGCTGACTTGCAGTGACCAACTTGCTATGGGACAGCTTGCCACGAGACAGTTCAGATAACAGATAACCAGAGTTGGAAGGGACCTAATTCAATGCAGAAGAACGCACGAGAAGGACAAGCTTTGTCATGCTTTAGATTTGAACCTTCTGAAGTGAGAAATCCTTGAGATCAACTGTAATTCTACTTCTCTCCCAGAATCTTGCAAGTCTCAAAGTACATTTCTTCCCCCACCCCCTTTACAGTCAATGAAACTAGGGAAGGTCCCTTCTGAGATGTTTGCTAGGTACCCATTCTTTCTGCAGGCTCAACTCCCGCTTCTCTGACTGTTCTCTAGTCTGTGGCTCTTCTCGCTGTCTCCCAAGGTCATTCACACATACATTACACCAGAGGTGATACGCTGCCGGCTCACACCGGTTCTAGCGATCCTGTAGCGCCAGTCAGCAGTTGGCCCTCGCCCTTTCCTGCCCTATATTTCCTTTGTTTGTAGCTCAGCTGATAGGCATGGCAGAGTGGATTGCAATGCCTCAGCTGTTTTATTCATCAGTGCTGAAGGTAAGTTTTCATGCTTAAAAATGCCCATTTTAGAACACTCCACATGCATGCAAAGCGTGAGACAGTAGTAAAAAAAAAATTGAATATCACCACTGCATTAAGCAACTTTTTTATTGGTCAATGTATTCCTTTTGCCTCTAAAAGTTGTGCAGCCCTTTCCTACACTGAAAAAAATGTGATTTAATCGATAAATGGTTAAGAAGGAGAAAAGGCTGATTCAGACACAGAGAGAGGGAGAGAGAGAGAGAGAAGGTGGAGGAAGGACAGGGAACTCTAGGGAAAGAATGATGTCAAGGAGTTTCTTGATTCTTGAATGCTTATTGGTTTCAGTGAAGCGTAGCTTTCCCAGGACTGACACTGAAGGACATCACATCATTTGGCTCACATCAAATATGCTCATTAGAGTTAAATCAAACTACCTGATTTTTCTGTACCAAGAGACTCTGGCTGAGGCTTCTGAGTTCCATCTCACTTAAGATGGACCACAAGTGACTAGTTATGTAAGGATCCTGCTAAGGGCACAGCTGCCCTATTCATGCAGCACATCTGCTGCTAATACCTTCTAGGCTTCCTTTAATTTAACCACAAGAGAGTTGACTGCTCTGAAGTCAAGCAGAGCATCTCCGATTTTCTTCTGTTTCAATGTGCATAAGACGGAAAATGTATTAAGAAGCTGTCATGCTACCAGAGCACGTCAAATGACTTTTCTCCCCTCTGGATTCTATAAATATGAAATGTTTACAATTCAATTGCCCATTTAGGCTATATTCCAAATCCATATCATATAAGCCAACTTTTCATTTATGTGGACCATAGAAGTTTGACAGGTTTTGAGGACCACCATATAGCTAAAAAATAGCAAAAACGGTTTTGCCTTCATCTTAGTCATCTTGATCTAGATAAGCCTTACCTCTATAATGTTATCTTTGGGATCCCCTAATCAAATAAAAATTATGGTTTATTTAATGGCTGAAAAGTTGAGAGTCCAAACCTCATGAGATGTCAATGTTGATGTAGGAGATGACCAGGTTGAGCCTGAGGGCAGAGTCCAATGCACCATCAGTTTAGAATCACTATGTTGCCACAAGATATCTAAGTCCAGCCCTCCATGAATTCTCTTGCCTCTTATCTAGTGCCAATTTGCTTGACTGTTAGTAGATCAGATTCTTGCATATAGGAAGCATGAAATAATGGAATGGAGTGATGCAGAGCGGAATGAAGTGGAGCAGAACAGAACAGAACAGAACAAACAGAGCTGGAAGGGATCTTGGAGGGATCTTTCTTGAACTTTATCCTGGTTCCTGGGTTCTTGCACCTGATCATTCCTATCTAAAAACTCACTGAGATTTAGGCACAAATGCCAACCTCTTATGAAATTTGGTCGTCTGACTATTCTTTCACTATGCATTTAATATTACCTGTTCCATTAAATATGACATCAAAGTGCCAAGTATGTTTGTGTTTTTAATGTTAACCTGCTCCTAGGGTGGAAAGCTATGGCAAATCTAGACAGCATACTAAAAAGCAGTGACATCACCCTGCCAACAAAAGTACGTATAGTCAAGGCTATGGTTTTCCCAGTGGCAATGTATGGCTGTGAAAGTTGGACCATAAGAAAGGCTGAGCACCAAAGAACTGAGGCCTTTGAACTGTGGTGCTGGAGAAGACCCCTGAGAGTCCCTTGGACTGCAAGGTGATCGAACCAGTCAGTCCTGGAGGAGATCAACCCTGACTGCTCTTTAGAAGGCCAGATCCTGAAAATGAAACTCAAATACTTTGGCCACCTCATGAGAAGAAAGGACTCATTGGAGAAGAGCCTAACGCTGGGAACGATTGAGGGCAATAGAAGAAAGGAACAACAGGGAATGTTGTGGCTGGATGGAGTCACTGAAGAAGTAGGCATGAGCTTAAATGGACTCCAGAAGATGGCAGAGGACAGGAAGGCCTGGGGGAATGTTGTCCATAGGGTCGCGATGAGTCGGACATGACTTCACGACTAACAACAATAAATGTTTGCTTTTTTAATATCATTCAAACCAATCTTTCAAAGCCAATTTATTCTTGTGGGATGTGGCCTGTCCACAGGTTGGCTTGTGTCATGCATGTGGCAACCTCATGCTTCCTTCTTCAGTACATCTCAGTTCACCCCACCCCCATAACTGCATCTTTTCCAAACAGGACATGATTTAATATAGACTACAGGAGCTGAGTGATGGGGAATGGTTCTTAATTAGTTTTTCTGCTCCCTCTGTTCCAGAAGTTGTGCCTCAATAATGCATAGGTTTTAATTATAGCAAATTTTCTGTGGAATTTAATTGGAGTCTGAAGTCTGAACCTCTCTGCATCACTGCCAAAACTTAAGGGCATTGTTTTATTAAAAGATTGGAAATAAATATTAAAAGGCAACAGTGTAATGGAGTGCTTATTTGCAAATTGAGGGGAAAGAAACTATTCTGAAGGGACAAATCTCACTCTTTCTTTCTGTACTTGGCAGTTTCAGGTGACCATCAGCATATTAGCTAAGCAATTGAACTGAAACCAATATAGCTTTAGAGATTTGTGAATCAAAACAAAATTATCTCCTCCTTTTCATATTCTCAATTCACATTTTCTTAGCACAGTACACAAAGCTTTGCTCTGTCATTTTGCTTACACCCAAACAGTCAATGCCTTATTTTGGAGCCTATAACTGACTTAACAAGCCATGGTGGTGCAATGGTTAGAATGCAGTATTGCAGGCTGAATCTTGAAGTTGAGAAGGTAGAGAAGCACTAGTGTAACATTCAGTAACATCCCATACTCAAAGCACATCTGTCTAGTACTGCATGAGAGTATCCAGACAACATCCTGTGCCTTATTAGTCTTCTGTTTTTCTACTTTCTAAGCTGAAATGTCTATCCCATTTCTGCTCAGTTTTGATTGCTGTTAGAAAGACTAAAACCTATAAAGAATGGTGGCTGGGGTTGAGTTTGTCTTTAATGAAAAGAAGGAGTAGGGATGACATGACAACAGTTTTCCAAAATCTAAGGAATTAGATATTTAACTGCCATAAAGAAGAGGGAGTCAACCTATTCTCCAAAGCCCAGGACAAGAAGCAATGGATGGAAACTAATCAAGGAAAGAAGCAACCTAGAACTAAGGAGACATTTCCTAACAGAACAATTGATCAGTGGAATGACGTGCCTCCAAGGGTTGTGGGTGCTCCAACACTTTTTAAAGAATAGATTGGACAACAATTTGTCTGAAATGATATTGGGATTCCTGCTTGAGCAGGGGGGGGTCAGACTAGAAGACCTCCAAGTTCCCTTCCAACTCTGTTATTTTGTTATACGTTGTACTAATGGTTCAATCCACTGAGATTTCTATGCTACTTCTGCTCAGCTTTGATTACTGTTAGAAAATGCTGAGTTTGAATTACAATTAAATTTGGAAAAGAGAAATGGGAAGCCATTTCCATACTCTGACCCTTTCAAAAGAGGTTAGCACATGTGCAATCTGCTGTATCAATCTGTCAAGATACATTGCTACCAAAGACAAAGGCACACGTATGCCAAAACACAATGTGAATTACGTTTCGAGTCTAAAAATTAGACACAATGACAAAATGTATTTCAAAAAAATAACCTCTTTGGCAAATCCTTCAAGCTCAAAATGTGAAGAATTAACCACTTTTAACACAAAAGAATTCTAGCATTAAAAGAATGCTAACAAAAAGTTAAAATTAATCTTTATTGATACCTTTGGCAATGTTCTTTTGATAGCTTATCCAAAAAGTATATTTCCTTATACAACAGAATGAACAACTCCACCTTCTCATTGCATTTACTAATTCAAACAGCAATATTCTACTCAGCGGGGACTGACATTGCTTAGACTGAAATAATAGATTCCAAAGTTATTACTGATTAAACCCAATCCTCTTGTAACTTGTATATATGGCATCCTATAAATGTAATGAAAATTCAAATTGGTGACATTCATTGACTTCTAAATGAGTTATTTTATTTCTCACTCTGCACTTTACAATCACTTATTTTTCTATGCCTCAATGAGAAGGTCCCAGCAGGTGCTGGAATAGACAATAACTCATGCCATAACTATTTCCCATGGTGTCAGCCCAGGTACCCCATACAAGACAACAAAGTTAATGGGTTCTAATTAAACTCTTCAATTAAACAGTATCATCTATCAGGACCCTGGAGGCATTCCAACTCTGCCATGTAGAATGAAGCACCTCCAATATTAAAATGTGTCTACCATCCTGATACCCAGAGGCGGGATTCAATTTTTTTAACAACCAGTTCTGTGGGCGTGGCTTAGTTGGTGGGCATGGCTTGGTGGCTGGGCGTGGCCAACTCAACATCACTCACATCGAGGCACGCATCTCCTCACCTGGCCTCTCGTGACTGTGGCGATGCTGCAACAGTCATAAGTGTGAAAAATGGTCATAAGTCACTTTTTTCAGTGCCATTGTAACTTTGAATGGTCACTCCACACAAGCAAAGTACCAGCAAAGGAGGGGAAAAAAACTCCAAAGAAGTTCCAGAGACAGGAAGTCTAGTCTTGCCAAGAATGTAATAAGGCTTAATGGAGAGGCAGTTTCTGTAAGCAACACCAGAATGTTTCCTTCCTGCCTTCCTTACAGGATTAGGCCAGTAATTTCTTCTAACAACTGGTTCTCTGAACTGCTTAGAATGTTAACAACCGGTTCTAGAGAATAGGTGCGAACCTGTAGAATCCCACCCCTACTGATACCTTTAGGGAGCCCTGCTGACATAATGGTTAAAGTGAAGTATTGCAGGCAAACTCTGCCCACAGCCTGGAGTTTGATCTCAGGGCCTCAGAGGCCTCAGGGTTGACTTAGCTTTCCATCCTTCTGAGGTTGGTAAAAGGAGGACTCAGATTGGAATATGCAGATAAAGCTTCTATGTTGTAAACTTCTCAGAGAGTGTTGTGTAGAAAGTTAGCATCCACCCCTCTTCTAGAAGAATGAAATATTTTGAGAAATATTAAAAAGGCAGAATATTATATTTCCCTGGCAACATGTTTCGTTTTACAGGCAGGAAGCAGAGTCATTCTTAATAGCCCCAACCTTTCTTAATAGCCTTCAGCAGATGTCAGCACTTAAGAGATAAAGAGATAGCTAGATCTATTCATAAACCAATACCCTCACCTAAGATCCAACAAAGGTAGGATTAGCCTTCAGCCATAATAGGAATTGCCCAACACCCTTTCAGAACACAAGCTCCTTCAGTGCATCATCTCAGTTGCACTACACCCTTCAAACTTCAACCAAACCTGGAACAACCTACCGAGCCAGTTTTGACTCTTACATCAGCCAATAGAATACATGTTCTTGCACAGGAACAGGAAGCTCAAGTTCAAAAAGCCCAAGAGAAGGTATAAAAATCCCTCACTCTCAACTCCATGTGGTCAGCTGCCTAGAATCACATGTCTTTGGCGGTTCTGCTTCAACAATAATCCATCTTTCCAATCAGCCTCCATGTTTCCGGTGTCTTTCTCCCAGCTTGGAACTGAACAAGATGGATCTTTCTTCCAACAGCTGTAAAGCACTATGGTGGCAAATGCTATTGCTATGCTACTATAGCGAGCCCTGGAGACCTGGATGTTCTCTAGGCAGTAGATTAGAAAGCATGGGAGTCCATACATTTGGGGATGTGAGTGCTGTTAAGCCAGATTTGCCATTTCTTGTCATTGTTTATTTTCTTGTCTATTCCTTTATTAGATTGTACTTATTGTATCTTGTATTTTATTTGGTTTTGCGGTACACTGCCCAGGGACAGTTTGGAGTTGGCTGGAGCCTCAATGAAATAAAGTTATGTTAGTTACATGTTAGCCTTCCATGCGAGATTTGAAAAGTCCCTATGCTTTTATCCTTCTTTCTGCCTGTCTCTTCCCCTCAAGCTTTGGGCTAGTATAGGGTTGTATCAGAAAGCCAATGGTTTGGTTGATGTGATCCCTGGCAGGAAAGATTGTTCTGTTTTTTAATTCTCAAAGGCCTTTTCTGGAATGCTATTTCCTGGAAGCATTGCTTGCTTGCAAATCTGGCTCTCAAGGCCTCTTCTTTCTCAGATTTTGGCTGAGGAGATGAATAGCATTTATCCTAACATCTCAGTGGCCTGCTTAGCTCATCTCACTTCCCAGCTGTTAGCAATGTGTGATCATTCCAAAGGGAAACTAAAGAATTAACTACAAAATTAGGGAGTTGGAAAACAATAATGATTTGCCAGCCTAGCCATCACACAAACATTTGACAGCACTTCTTTTCTAGTTATTGATGTGAAGATAAGCAAAGGAGGTATATTTGAGGCTGGATCTCAGGAGGCAGACTAAGATAACTGACCAACAAGTGAACACATTTCCACAATTTATTGGTTGACTGACTTCTGTGCTCGGCTATTGGCCAGAAAGATTAAACCACTGTGATTTCTAGGTCCACTAGTACAGAAACATCCCTCTACTCACAACTTTCTGACACTTCTAAACATATTCAAGGGAGCCTAAATCAATCTTGGGTGCAGGAAACAATCCATCAGAATAGAGTTGGAAGGGATTGGAAGTGCCGAAATGGGCCTGTTTTCAGCCTCCAGAGGCTCCAGAGGCTTTCCTTGAGCCTCCGGGAGGGTGAAAATGGCCTCCCCTGGGCTCCAGAGGCCCTCAAGAGGTTGAAAACAGGCACTTCCGGTATTTCCGGAAGGCCCGTTTTTCAGCCACCTGAGGTTGCAGAGGCTTCCCTCAAACCTCTGGGAGGGTGAAAACAGCCTCAGAGATGCCAAAAATCATCTGGGAGGCACGCATATGCGCAGTGCAGGTAAGGGGGCAGGGCAGGGGTGTTGCGCGTGCATGCACAGGGGATGGGACACATTGCATTGTGGGTGCCAGCACGCCACAACAAAATGTTTCGCCGTCACTGCCCATTTCAGACAAGTGGCCATCTTCTTAAAACCCCCCAGTGATGAAGCACCCACAATTTCTGGAGACCAGTTGTTCCACTGATTAATTGTTCTCACTTTTAGAAGTTTCTTCTCAGTTCTAGATTGCTTCTGTCCTTGATTAGTTTCCATCCATTGCGTCTTGTTCTTCCTTCTGGTGCTTTGGAAAATAGGCTGACCCCTTCTTCTTTGTGGCAGCCCCTCAAATACTGGAATGCTGCTATGAAAGGAAACTGAAGTTCTGAAAAAATTCCTAAGAATATATGAATGAGAAGCATTTAAACACCAACTCTCATTTGCAGTCTGCAACATTTAAAGTTAGGTATCATAGTCAATTGAGATTTTCAAGAAGTGGAGCTAAAGGTTAGCATGGCTTTTTCACAGTTGTAACCTAATCTTTAATTTGTCACTAAAAATGATCTATAGAAACAGAAACCATGTGCATTAGCTCTTAGGCAGCAGTACTCCAGAAATACATGAGTAACTCTTTCTAACAATACACCAATTTAAGTCAAGCATGAAGCCCTACATGTCCTTTTTGAACACAACACTAATTGCCTGGCCTTTTGTGAATCATTAGTGATTCAATTTGGCCCAAACCCTGGAAATATACCATATTGTCACTAAACCCATAATATGCTTCAGTTATATTAGAGATGCTGGCAATTATGCAATAAGAGAGAAGCACAGCTTGACTCCTAATATCTCAAGTGAGTGATGGAGACAAGCCATTAGGTCAAAACTGGGGGGTGGGGGGGGCAGGGAGGTTGGCAGTATCTGACAAGTTCAGTTTGACTCAGTTTCTCATTCTGTCAATCAGAAGTTCCACTGATGCCTTTGCCAATCGGCTAGCTAACCCTGGTTAAAAAACAAATACGCACGAAAATGCATGCACCTTTTCATGTCCCTTGATCATGCATTGTTACGGATTGTGCAATTTTAGTTAATGTATCCACCTTTTTGCAAACGTACCCTGCCTAATATAATGCATTTTTGAAAACCACGTAGACTAATGTATCCAGGAAGAAATATAAGTTGGGAAGATGAATGGCGTAGAAATTATATTTCTAAAATAGAAGCACAGCCGATTTCCACCCCTAAGTTGTTGTTGTCATTATTGTTTTCATCATCTTCATCATCTTCATCACCATTGTTACCATCAAGACGTGTAATTAACACTCTCATTCCAAGTGAAGTCCCTTGAATATTCTGCTTTTATTATTGTTATAAATAATTCAAGGTGGTAAACATATCTAATACTTTTTCCTGTACTCCCATATTAGCACAGGCTAAAAATGTTGAGACAGGAAAAGAAAATAGTGAAAATAAAATTTCCCCACTTTCCCTAGTGACTGAATTTCATGTGGTTTAAATCAGCAATGGGTATTTCTTCAGTTGTTGGACCTCACAATTAGGGGAAGCTGATGCAAAAGGGGATACAGCTCCTCTAATTTTTTTAAACAATTTTATTGGTTCCTAATATAACATACAAACAAAAATACAAAAGCAAATAGTAGGAAAAATAGGGAAGGGGAATGTGTGGAACAGGATGGGAAAAGAAAGAAAGGCATTGACTTCTGACTCCCTTTGGTGCAGTACAATAGGGTAGTACCATCAAACCACAACGTTTGACTTTTAAATAATAGTTTAAACCAGCCATTTCTATAACAACAAATCCACCTAATCAGCAAAACCCAACATCAAAGTTTCATTTTTTTCTACCTCAAGCACAAAGTCCAGAAGTGGTTTCCAGGTAGAAACAAAAGTATTTTTGTGGTGTTTTTTTCCTTGATCAAAGCAGTCCATTTAGCCATCTCTGCTAACTCCATCAAGTTTGCAGCCATTCATCCGTTGCTGAGCTCATCTAATTTTAAAAATAGTAGTACAGGGTCTGTTTCAATCCAAGGAACACATCATATTTAAGCCAAGAATCAGTTTGGTCTAGTGGTTAAGGCACCAGCTAGAGAAGGACAAGGAGAGACATGGTAGCAGTCTTCCAATATTTAAGGGGCTGCAACAGAGAGGAAGGGGTCAAGCTGTTTTCTAAAGCACCTGTAGGCCAGACAAGGAACAATGGATGGAAACTGAACAAGGAGACATTCAACCTGGAAATAAGGAGAAACTTTCTGACGGTGAGAATAATCAACCAATGGAACAGAAGTTGCCCTTGGGAGTTGTGGGAGCTTCATCACTGGAAGCTTTCAAGAAGAGACGGGATGGTCATCTGTCAGAAATGGTGTAGGGTCTCCTGCTTGGATGAACAGTTGGACTAGATGACCTACAAGGTCCCTTACAACTCTGTTCATCTGCAATCTGTTAGACATTATGTATTGATATAAATCTGGAGTTCCAGTTCTGCCTTAGGCATGAAAGCCAGCTGGGCGACTTTGGGCCAATCACTCTCTCTCAGCCCAACTCACCTCACGGGGTTCTTTTTTTTGGGGGGGGGGGTAAAATAGGAGGACTAAGATCATTAGATATGTTTATCACCTTGAATTGTTTATAAAAATAAAGACCGGATCTAAATAAACAAGCAACAAAAATGTTGGGAGGAAGTCCATGGCAGTAGTGGGATGAAGCCACAGCTCAGATTGGGCAGGAGTAGATCTGTTATTTCTAATCAAAATTGAAAAATGTCTCAAATAATATTGAATTAAATACTAGTGCATAATGAGCCATTTAAAAAAGAAAAATAAAAGAAAAAGAAATGGGAGGAATACTTTCCAAAATAACCCTCCTTGTCTGTAGATGCTTTCCAAGGCAATTTTGGAGAAAAATAACACATGCATTTCCTAAACTGCTAGGGAAATTTTAAAACCATCACATTCCTTTGTATTCAGGACTGGCAGCAGCTTCTGGTTCAACAAAGGAAAATTCAAATCAGCCTTGCCTCTAAGGAAAAAAATATGGAAAAGGGTAAGAGTCATTGTCTAGATCTGTGAAAGGCAAGTATGGCTTGATTTGCCCTGGTAAGAGCTATCCAAGTGGAGCAATCATTAATTAAAATGAAGCTTTACTTGTCAATGACAACTATAACCTAGAGACAAAGACAAAAATGAATGTCCTCATCAGAAACAAGACCAATGAAATAAATACTAGAGACGGTATTTAGGTTAGGATACAGTAGGGTAGGGTAGGGTAGGGTAGAGTAAAGTAGAGTAGAAAAGAGTAGAGTAGAGTAAAGTAGAAGTTATTCAACACCACAGACAATACTACTACCCTCCAAAAAGACCTTGACTGTGCATCAGAATGGACAATCAAATGGCAACTTCAAATCTCAACAAATAAATGCTCTGTCTTACATATTGGCAGAAAAAAATCAGAAAATAAAATACAAGCTAAATAGTCAAGACCTTGTTGAAGATCCAAAATTGTCAAGGACCTTGGAGTATTCATCTCAAATGATCTAAGTGCTAGAGGCCACTGTAACTACATAGCCAAAAAGGCATTAAGAGTTGTTAATCTAATCCTATGTAGCTTCTTCTCTGGTAATATCACATGACTAACTAGGGCGTACAAAACATTTGCTAGACCTATACTTGAATACAGCTCATCAGTCTGGAATCCATATCATGTATCTGATATTAGCACAATTGAAAAAGTCCAGAAATATTTCACAAGAAGAGTTCTCCGCTCCTCTACTCATTGCAGAATACCTTATGCCACCAAACTTGAAACTCTAGACCTAGAAAACCTAGAACTACACTGCCTTCGGTCCAATCTAAGTATAGTATATAAAATCATACATTGCAATGTCCTACCTGTCAATGAATACTTCAGCTTCAATCATAACAACACAAGAGCAAACAATAAATACAAACTCAAGGAAAACTGCACCAAACTTGATTGCAGGAAATACGACTTCAGCAACAGAGTGGTCAATGTCTGGAATACTCTACCTGACTCTGTGCTTTCTTCCCCAAATCCCAAAAACTTTAACCTTAGACTGTCTACTATTGGCCTTACCTCCTTCCTAAGAGGCCTGTAGGGGGCATGCATAAGCGCAGCAATCGTGCCTACCATCCCTGTCCTATTGTTTTTTATTTTTCTTATAAGTATCTATCTCATGTATTCAAAACTATATTTATTCTTATACCTGTATCTTGTAAGCAATTGACAAATCAAATAAATACTAAGTACTAGAATAGAGTAGAGTAGAGTAGAGTAGAGTAGAGTAGAGTAGAGTAGAGTAGAGTAGAATAGAATAGAATAGAATAGAATAGAATAGAATAGAATAGAATAGAATAACAGAGTTGGAAGTGACCTTGGACGTCTTCTAGTCCAACCCCTGGCTCAGGCAGGAAACCCTATACCATTTCAGGCAAATGGTTGTCCAATATCTTCTTGAAAACGTCCAGTGTTGGGGGATTCACAACTTCCTTCACTGATTAATTGTTCTGTCAAGAAATTTCTTTTCAGTTCTAGGTTGTTTTTCTCCTTGATTAGTTTCCATCCAATGCTTCTTGCTTTGCCTTCAAATGCTTTGAAGAATAGGTTGACCCCTCCCTCTCTTCTTTGTGGCAACCCCTGGGATATTGGGACCCTCCTGTCATGTCACCCCTAGTCCAGTGATGGGATTCAAATATTGTTGCCACCCTGGTTCGGAGGGCGTGGCTAGGTGGGTGCACTTTGCGTGCATGCATACACTTTGCATGCACGCGTGCGCCAAACGCACACTTTGCGCAGGCGCAGAGGTGTTCCAACTCCTGCTCCTGCACGATCCCGATTGCTTCAGCAGTTGCCACGCAGCGCTATTCTGTGCTGTGCAAAGCAGCTGCGCTTCAAATTCAGAGGATAAAAGTGAATATGGGAGCCCAGGCAGGCGGGTGGGCCCAACAGCAGAGCAGTGGAGAGAACTGGTTTGCTCTCCGCTGCTCATCACTCCTATCGGCTCTCCAGAACTGGGCAGAACTGGTCTAATACCACCACTGCCCTAGTCCTTCTTTTCACTAGACTAGAGATATTCAATTCCAGTCTTCAGCCATTCATATGTTTTAGCCTCCAGTCCCCTAATCTCTGTTGTTGCTCTTCTTCCACCATTACAAATACCAAGAATTGGTATTTGGTTGCCAAGAATTGGTATTGGTTGCCAAGAATTTTGGTCATGTAACCATGGGGATGATGCAACATCCATAAAACGTGAGATCATAAGCACTTTTTTTCAGTGCAGTTGTAATTCAAATAATCACTAAACAAATTATTTGTACAAAGAAGTGCTACTATAGTCACCCTACCCAATCACAAAATAAATTTTTTTACCAGAAAGCATATGTTCAATCAGAAAAGAGATGGAAGGAACCTTGAAGGTCTTCTAGTCCAACTCCTTGGTCAAGCAGAAGACCTTATACCATTTCAGGTACCTGTTTCTTTTAAAAACGTCCAGTGATGAAGCACCTACAACTTCTGTTCCACTAGTTAATTGTCCTCACTGTTAGGACAATTAACTGTCCTCACTGTCTCCTTAATTCCAAGTTGCTTGTCTCTTTGCTTAGTTTCCAGCCATTGTTTCTTGTCTTGCCCTGTGGTTCTTTGGAGGATAATTTGACCCCCCTCTTCCTTGTGGCAGCCCCTCAAATTCTGGAATACAGCTATCATGTCACCCCTAGTCCTTCTTTTCATTAGACTACCCATACCCAATTCCTGCACCTGTTCTTCCTATGTTTTTGACTCCAGGCCCTTAATCCTCTTAGTTGTTCTTCTTTGCACTTTCTCCAAAGTCTCAACTTTTTTTTTGTAATATAGTGACCAAAACTAGATGCAGTATTCCAGGTGTGACCTTACTAAAGATTTATAAAGTGGTACTAATCCTTAACGTGATTTGGAGTCTATGTCTCTGTTTATACAACCAAGGATTGTATTAGGCTGCTGTTGCACACTGCTAACTCGCATTTAAGTGATCATCCAGTAGGACTCCAAAGTGCCACTCACAGTTACTGTTTTTGAGCCAGGTTTTTGCCTAATCGGTACATGTACCTTAAGTCCTGCCCAGGTGTAAAACCTTGTTTTCCTCCACATTAAATTTCATATTGTTGGATAGGGCCAATTGTTCCAAGTGTGTCAAGATTTTTTTGGATCCTGAGCTTATCTTCTGGGGTGTTGGCTATTCCTGTCAGCTTAGTGTCATCCACAAATTTGAGAAGTTCTCCTTCTATTCCCTCATCTAAGTCATTTATGAAGATAAATGAAGAGTACTGGACCTAAGACGGAATCTTGTGGTACCCCAATGCTTATTTCCCTCCATGTGGATGTAATATCATTAAGGACTACTTGTTGAGTATGGTTTGTCAGCCAGTTACAAACACATGATTAACGCTGACCCCCATTAATGTTTCCAGATCAGTGGTGGGACTCTTTTTTCTTTTTACTACCGGTTCTATGGGCATGGCTTGGTGGGTGTGGCAGGGGAAGGATACTGTAAAATTTCCAATCAGAAGTGGTATTTGCCGGTTCTCCGAACTACTCAAAATTTCCAGTACCGGTTCTCCAGAACTGGTCAGAACCTGCTGAATACCACTTTTGTTCCAGATGTTTACCTTTGCCTTTTTATTTACAAAGGTAGAGATGGGCATATTTCCAAAACAGTGCAATGTTTTGGAATTTTTAATAACTATCATCAACCTACCTACCATCTAAGGATAAACAAAAACAAAAATCATGGGAAGCAGGCAGACAACCTGGGTCAAAGAAAATCTATCTCAAATTGATCACATTTGTGATGCAGAGGTGGTATTCAGCAGGTTCTGACCGGTTCTAGAGAACCTGTAGTAGAAATTTTGAGTAGTTCGGAGAACCAGAAAATTCCACCTCTGACTGGCCCTGCTCCCATCTCTTCTCTGCCTCCCAAGTCCCAGTTGATTGGCTAGGTCTTCTTTTGTTGCCCTGCACAGGAGAACAGAGCTGGAAAGCAGGTTAGTGGGGTGGGGAGGGAAAGGGGATTTTGCAGTGCCCTTCCCCTGTCACCCCACCAAGCCATGCCCACCAAGCCATGCTACACCCACCAAGCCACACCCATAGAACCACAGTTGTAATTTTTTTTTTTTTTGAATCACACTACTGTTGTGATGGTTTATGCAAAAGTTGCGGAATAGTTGTTTTAAGGAAAAAAATTGCTCCCCGTTATATGATTCAACCTCATTCATTTCCTTGGATCTCATGAGGATAATGGTCAATTTTTCTGCTCGCTTTGATGGAGTGTAAAAATGTTATGTTAATAAGCAGAGCAAAGGTCTCTTTTCAAACTGTGCTCCTTTTTTTTTCTTCAGTGCACTAAGCTGAGATAAACCCTAGTTATTGCAGCTGGAATGTGCTCTTAGTGCCCAAAGGAGAAAGCAACAATTACCCAGGCATGAGTTCCACCCATCCTAGAAGTTTTGCTATTGATTTCTGCTTGGCATTCTTGTTGGTATAGCAAGATCAAAGTGAAGTTAAAAGCAGGAATTGTCTGCATTTATCCTTGAACTAGACTTTAATGGATTAGTTAAGGAGGGGGGCAAAATCTTTGCAAACATAATTTCGGAATTATCAGCAGGAACAACAGCAGGTTAGGGAAGATAACATATCTGACTACAAGAAAAGAGGACAATTGCAAGGAAAACTGCTGAAATAAAACAAGGCTCTGTCTGGTCAAGATGCTTTAAACAGCCTTCTTTTCTAAGCCTGTTGTTCTCTTGAACCCTTTGGATTTACAGCTTGCCAGCCATTCACTGACCCTGCAAATAAACCTTAAGGCACAATTTCTTATGAAACTGCTTCTATATTCATTCACTGAAGCCTGATGAGTAGACATTTCCTTTGGGGGATGTAAATTAAGGGAGGATTCTTATTGGGAGCACAGCCCTGTAGTGTTTTTTAAGAATGCTGATTAGATGACCCACCATGGAGCAAAAGTGAAAGTGTTAACCGATTCAGCTAACAAATAACCCAGGATCCAATTCATAGTTTTGATCCCCACCTTGAAAGCTTCACATGACACAGTGCCTGGATAGCTCTGGCTTCACCAATGGGACTCTGTCCATCTGGTAAGATCTGGGAAACAAGGCTAGCTGAAGTTCCCACCACTGAGGAACGGACCCCTATAGGGAGCCCATGGCTGAACCTTCTCAGTAATGCTCTAATGCTCCCCTTCCTTTGGAACAGACTACTCATGGTATTGTTTCAGAAAGGTGACATTTGAAATAACAATCTTAGTTGAAATGATGCTCTTATGCCTTCTCTGCTTCTGTGAACTGTCAAGATGGGCCAAGCTACATCCATCAGTCCACTGTCCATCTCTCTCTCCTCTCTCTCTCTCTCTCTGTGTGTGTGTGTGTGTGTGTGTTTGTATGTGTATGTGTGTCATCTCTCATCTACCTTTATCATCTATCTATCTGTTTGTCTGTCAATCTATCATTATCTAACTCTATCTATCTATCTATCTATCTATCTATCTATCTATCTATCTATCCATCTATCTATCTATCACCTATTTGTCTGACAGTCCATTCGTCCATCCATCCATCCATCCATCCATCCATCCATCCATCCATCCATCCATCCATCCATATCTGTCTGCCTATCTATCTATCATCTATCTATCTATCTATCTATCTATCTATCTATCTATCTATCTATCTATCTATCTATCTATCTATCTATCTATCATCTCTGTCTGACTATCTATCTATCTATCTGTCTGTCTGTCTGTCTATCTCTATCTATCTACCCTCTTACCTATCTACCTACTTACCTGTCTGTATGTATCTCTCTCTCTCTCTCCCTGTATCTCTCTCCGTCTCTGTCTCTCTCTGTCTCTGTGTGTGTCTCTGCCTCTGTCTGTCTGCCTCTCTCTCTCTCTCTCTCTCTCCCTGTCTCTCTGTCTCTCTCTGTCTCTCTCTGTCTCTCTGTATGTCTCTCTGTCTCTGTCTGTCTGTATCTCTCTCCCTGTCTCTCTCTCTGTTTCTGTCTCTCTCTGTCTGTGTGTCTCTCTATCTCTGTCTCTGTCTGTGGGTCTCTCTGTCTCTGTCTGTCTGTTTCTCTCTCCCTGTATCTCTCTCCATCTCTCTCTCTCTCTCTGTGTGTGTGTCTCTCTTTCTCTCTCTGTGTGTGTCTCTCTTTCTGTCTCTCTCTGTCTGTCTCTCTCTCTCTTAAATACAAGTACTAAAAAAACATATTGCAAGAGAGAGACACAACTTGATATGCACAGGTAGAATTGGAAGGGACCCCAAGGAAGCTCTGGTCCATTTCAAAGTTCCCTGATAGAAAAACAGTACCCTATAAACCCCCAACTCTAAATAGCAAAGCTACATGTTACCCTTAAAATGTTCAAGCGTCTCTTGATGCTTCTCCAAAATCACCACCCAGTTCTAACGATACGGCATACAATATGATACGGCATACAATATGATACGGCATACAACGGGAAATTATTAAAAACTGCAAACCTATTGATTGTATTTAAATAATTCATGGCATCTGCATTAAGTAAAACTTTTCTTTTCTCATTCTGGCCCATCCATTTGTAGTCCCAGAACGGCTGGCTTTTGGACTGGGCTCCCATATGCCACCATAAGGCTCAGTGCCCTCGCCTGCCCTAAACTGGAGCCCTTCTGCTGTTAAGACAATACCGAAACTTATCTCCACCCTCATCGTCCCTGTTTTTATTTCCAGAAAGACTGTCCATTCATTGTCAAAGGTGGAATTTGTTCCTGGGGAACACAGTCAGAAAGGAATGGGAATGACTGAGAGGTGGCGGGGAAAGAAGAGGGAAAGCGTCAATCTGCCAGCACACAACAGCTGCAGCCTTCATCCAACAGATAGCAGATGCAGCATCTTTCAACCCCCCCCCCCCCCCCCCCCCCCCCCCCGCCCCCACCTTTCCTCTCCCACTTTTCAACTTGGGAGCTGACATCGAATTAACCATTTTTTCTCCCTATCTCCTAAGCCTTTTAAAATTTAACTAGGATAAGTTGAAGCCGTTGTCTTTTTTTTTTTTTTTACACACTGCTTGAATTCTCTGTCTTAAGGATATATGTGGGGTTCCCAGCTGCCCGAAGGCATCCCAAAGGCAATAAAAGAGGCTCAGAGCCAAACAGGGCTAAGCAATTGTGGAAAGGCCATCATCTCTCTCTCTCTCTCTCTCTCTCTCTCAAATATATCAAAGAGGCAAAATTGCAGATGACCACTAGATGGCAACAAAAAAAGAAGAGGAAAAAAAGGTTTCTCTTCATTGACCACTAGTGGTTTATTTTTGAAATCCTTTGTAGCAGAGAGTCTTCTAAAGCAGCAGTGTCAAACTCAATTTCATTGAGGGCCACATCAGGGCTGTGGTTGACCTTGGTGGGCTGGGTAGGCATGGCCGACTGGGTGGGTGTGGCTGATTGGGTGGGCATGGCCAACTTGATGCCATGCACTGGGTGTGGCTGACTGGGTGGGCGTGGCCAGCTTTGCACCACTCCCCAAACTACTGGCATGTTTTCTCTTCGTACTGGATTGACCGGGCTGAAGCGATGTGGGTAGGCTGGGCCCAAACAACATGGACCGGCTCCTTGCATTTTCCAGGACAGTGCTGCAGGCCGGATCCAACCACATCCTGGACCAGATTCAGCCCACGGGCCTTGTGTTTGATACCCCTGTTCTAGAGAGAGAGAGATTTTTCTATTTATACCATCGACATGGGAATTCGCCAAGCATTTTCCTCCAAGTTCTCCTGAATTAAAAGCGCAAGACCTGCACACCCCATGTCCTCCCTCTGGAATAGAATAGGATTCCACAATGAGGATGGTTTTAAGTTTCCTGAAACACTTTCCTGCCATTCCACAGTCTGAGGGAAAAGATATTGGAGCAGCTTCCCGATTAGCTGCAGCAGCTGGGACTGTAAGTAAAAAATGAAGTTCCGTTAGGTTGAAGCCCTCCCCATCTGGAAAGGATAAGTCATTTTTCCAGGACCAGAGCTTGGTCCTGAAAGGTTAACATATGTTTTGAATATATAAGAAGGTCATCTGAATGACCAAGGCCAATCTTTAATTTAAAAGTACCGGTTTAGGGTATTTTTATTTTTTTATTATTTTGTGTAAAAGGTCAGTGATGTGATGTCTCCAACTGTCAAACCACCACTGATCAAAGAAGGGCAAAACTAGATTAGATGGAGGTTGACCTTGGAGAAGCAATTTCTTCTTTCCTCAAGCCCAAGTAGCTCTCCATCCTTTCTGGACTGTTGTTTTTTTGATGCATATAACTTATTCATTATTTGAGTGATACTGTATTTCTTTATATATATCAATTGCTTTCTACCTCGCTGTTTGAGGAAGTTGCACAACATTCTCAGAGACTCTTCCCATCCTTCTTACAATCTTTGCGAACTGTTGCCTTCTGGCAGAAGATACAGAACAATTAAAACTTGGACCCCACGTTTTCTGAACAGTTTTTATCCCAGAGCTATAATTTCACTTAACAATGAACTTAAGGACCACCATCTGTGAGCTGTTGCACAGTATTACTTGGCCTGTTGTGTGGATGCTTGTCATGTGTGTGCGCATGTTGAGTCTGGTCTCTGGGTGTTATGTGAATTTTGTTGTATGTATACTGTGTATATACGTACAATGACAATAAAGAATTCAATACAGTGGGTTGAATTAGAAGACCTGCATGGCCCCTTCCAACTCTGTTATTCTGTTAAAACTTCACTGTATGTGGATGGATGGATCTAACTCCCTAGACCTTGAGTTCAAATATATTAATGCTACTTTTTGATCACGAGATCAAATTTTATTTGTATGGTGATCATATATGGTGGTACTGCAAATAAGAGGTTTGAGACTATTCCTGTTGCATAAAATAAGTGTCCAATTCCATTTTTTTTCACCTTTTCTTTAGATGAGAAAACCAGCAAACAAACAAACAAACCAAGTACATTCCTGCTCTCAAACTCAGAAATCCAAGCTAACTTTCATTATTAAAATTGCAAAGTAAAAATGGTTAAAAAGCTGGGATACTTAAACAGTTTAAAATGTCCCGTGTTTTAGGAAAATCCAATTTTGTTGGCTTCCTGGGGTGGAGGATTGTTATTGTTATTGTAGTAAACATATATTCCTGCTGTCATCCAACAATTAATTCCACTGCGTGATATAGATGGAGTCTTCTGCTAATTTCATGGAAAATTGATTTTAGTCCTGTACATGATATCCCTGAAATGTGAATTAAATATAAAGTTGCCAAGTGAATGAAATAATGAATGCCTGGATAAATATATATTGAGAACTAAAGTTTGAATTTAATCTGGTTCCACCACCCAGGTCATTCTTGAGATCAATAAGAATTTTCCTTGCAATTAGATCTGTTATCAGTCATCATCTCATGAACAACGATGGAAATTCAGGCTCATGTCCATATATTAACATGAGTTGGGAGTTGACAGAATGGAAAAAAAAAACCAATCCAGTGCAAGGGTTTTGAGCAATTGTGCAATATTATAAGTTACAGGAAGATCCATAACTCTTTTCTTTTATATCAATTATTGACTACTGAAAAGCTGTATTAATTCTTCTTTCATGAGCATAAATGAATATTGGCTGCACTGATTAAAAATCTTAATTAAATAGTTAAAGGTTCATTATTATCATGGGGGAAAAAAATCAATGTTGGAATTTCAGCTACACTCACTAGTCTGAAACAACTGTGATAAATAGGCTCATACTTCTAATACTCATTTTTATGTCCCTATCACCTTCACTCTACTTCTGCTTCTTTCACAGCCAACCATGGTTTTAGCAGTTAGCTGCAATTAATACATTGGTGTTTTGTTTTTTTTACCCATAATTCAGTTTCATTTTGGGATGCATATTTCTATTCTTTCTAACCTTTAGGTTTCATCAAGGCTAAGGGGTCCATAAGCCTTCTTGCTTATCTTCTCCAACCTTGGGTGAGAGAAGTCACTGTCACGTCACAAATAAACTTAAGCCTCAATCATCCTAACATATTTTTAATCTATTTCCACTACATTTTACTTTCTTGAAACTCTGCACTAGCCATTGTCAGCCTGATGCTTTTGAGATTATTATTATTATGTGAAATCACAGCTGCCAGTTTTTTAACTGTGCTGGCCTTCATCCATGTCAAGTTCTTACCAAGAAGCTAGGCTGTTGTGTTGTAATTAAAAAGGCTTCCCTCAATAAAGTACATTCCCGATTCACTTACATTAATCATATATTTGACAAGAGCTGGAGGAAGTATCTTGCTGGTGACCTAAGAATGAAGGGAAGACTCCGCAAGAGTTGGCAAACTGGTAGATAATATGGGCCTAAGCCATAAATCTTGTGAGCACCTTACATTGGATTAAGAAGCCAACCTCTTCACCACTTGTGTCAGATAGTGTCAAGGGATGGCCTAAGGACTGTCCCTAAACTAAACTAAAGGTCCAAGGACTGTTCTTAAACTAAACATTAAACTGTTTAGTTTAATGAAAAGAAGGAAAGGGGAATGACATGACAGTGGTGTTCCAATATCTAAGGGGTTACCACAAAGAAGTGTGAGGAGTCAACCTATTCTCAAAAGCACCAGAAGGAAAGACAAGACACAATGGGTGGAAATTAATCAAGGAGAGAACCAACCTAGCCCTAAGAAGAAATTTCCTGACAGTGAGAACAATTAATCAAGAAGTTTTGAATATTCCATCACTGGGGGATTTTAAGAAGAGATTGGACCATCGTTTGTCTAAAATAGTATAGGGTTTCCTGCTTGAATGGGGAGTTGGACTAGAAGACCTCTGAGATGACCCAGAGTGTCCCACAAATGTAACAAAAACCAAAATGTAAATAAATGTTCTTTAATGCCTTCAACTTGGCTTCACTGTTCAATTGTTCACAGCTGGAGATTAAACTCTTTCCAAAATAACATTCCAAACGAAAGAAGTACAGTCCAAACTCAAAGAACAGATAATGAAGCAATAAAAACAAAAACAAAAAGAAACCGCACTGAAGAAAGTTCCATGACAGACCGGGATAATTAATAACAAACTTCAAGAAGATAATCAGGTATAGTCCATTGGAAGAATGCCAACCAAGATAAACCTCATCCAGGAATAAAACACTCTTTGTTTCCAGCATTTGCTAGCACAAAGGTCCAAACTCTTATGCAGTTCTCACACCTGCATTCCATGAAGAGGATCAAGGCCCTCTCCTCCTGAGTAGAACCCATCTTTCCCTTATCCTCTCCTCACTGCATGCCCTAGGATGGATAGGGGATGGGACTGGGTCCTCCTCTGCCTGCTCAGCCAGCCTCTGCCCTTCCCCAGACTCCTCCACCACCTCTGGAGCCACCCTTTCACTCTCTGTTGGCTGTTCCTCCTCTCCCTCAGAGTCAGTCTCCACCAGGGGCATGACAACCTCCAAGGTCCTTTCCAACTCTGTTATTCTATTATTCTGTTAAAAGGAGCATAATGTAGTAATCTACTCTTGAAGTTAGAAGCAGAGTCATGTGCTTGAAATAGAACAGAACAGAATAATAGAGTTGACAGGAACCTTGGAGGTCTTCTTCTAATCCATCCCGCTTCTCAAGCAGGAAATCCTATTCCAGACAAGTATTGTGGTTAGGCAGAAGCAGGTGTGGATGGCTGAGGAGAGCGAGGACTCAGATGAGGGGCCAGGACCATTAGGGAGTGGACTGCTGCCTTCAGAGATTGTGGGGGCTGGCAGCAGCGATGAGGAGGTTCCTGAGGAGCCTGTGCCAAGTGCGTGTGCATGCAGGATTGCTCGCAGGAAAGAGCAGCTACAACAGCATGGGCAACTCAGGAGAAAGGCTGCAAGGTAATGGCCCCTCCTCCAAGAAGATTAAAGCCAGCCAGGCAAAAACATTTTGAAACTCTAGCCTTGTGGACATTCCAGTATCCTGAGTTTGTATTTGAAGATTCTTGTATTGCAAATTATTTCTTGTTTGTTATCTTTTGGCAAGTCTCGCACAGTTTGGCAAGGGTTGTGCTTACCACCGCTAATTATTTTGCAGAAGCATTACAAGGTTTCTGTTCCCTTTGGGTTGTGTTTGATTTGTTGGAAAAGGGTGTGGGTCAGAACAACGTGACTTTCCAGTCTCTTCTTAAAAGCCTCCAATGATGCAGCACCCACAACTTCTGAAGGCAACCTAGCAGCCACAGCTTCTGACGGCAAGTTGAAGGCAAGATAGGAGGCTGTAAAAATTAAATAAATAAGTTATGGATGCAAAAATCATTAAAGGCGGTTTGTCAGGCCAAACTGAAAAATGTCTCTTCTTGTCACAGATGATAAAATGGCTGTCCAGCCTTTGCCTGACTCCAAACTTGTAGAGAATAAATATGTGTCTGATTGAGAATAAGTATGTGTCCCAAAACCTGAAATCCAACCTGCAGAATCAAAACCCATCATCTTGTTTAATTTTAAATTCAATTTATTTTGTTCTGTTCCAATCTTTTGGAACTGAAACACACTAGAGGTTATAGTTTTTAAAAAAGGAAAAGAAAAGCAAATATAAATGTCTGTATCAAAATAGTACCTCATCAAAATTCCCAACCCAGGTCACTTGCATTTGGTACTGAATCATGCCACCGATGATTATAATAAATCTTGACTACTCCAGGCCAAAGTAACTAGGTCACAAATTTGGGAGACTTACATCTCACTAAGAGACAATCAAGAATCTTGACCACACTATCCTTTGAACAATTCCCTAAGAAACACAGTCTCAGAAGTGACCTTCCATGGTCTCCAAGTACATTTCAAAATTTTAAACTTTATAGATTAGAAAAGTTGAAATTTAGAGGCTGGCACCTTTAGTAAATCTGCATCTTTTAAAAAAGATGACCTGAAAGTCTCTGAAATTTCTTCTCAAAAGTTTAAAATAAAGAAGAAATAGAAGGAGGAGGAGGAGGAGGAGGAGTAGGAGGAGATAATAGACACAAATTGAGAGCACATATTTATCTGAAATAGAAAGAATGAGGGACTTTCAGAACACAAACTTTTAGGAGACTGTGACAGAATGGAATAACCATTAGAGAATAGTCGGAATGAATCTTTTCATGTTGAACAGGGATTAGAATCAGGCTGAGTTCAGAATCAGAAGCTAACAGCATAAGCAAACATTGTCATATCATCATGAACTACTGATCAGAGAAGTATTGGAAAACAAAAAGCACTTAAGGAGGAGAGAATATATATAGTTAGATTGATAGACAGATGAATGAAAGAAAGGAAGGGAGGGGGGAGGAGGGAGGGAGGGAGGAAATCTACACACATACATGTTATGACTCCCCTTCAAAATTCCAACGAACAAAACAGAAAGCAGCCGTTTCAAATTAAATCAAACAGAAAGAAGTCTTACAAGATAACGGCTGGCAGAAATCTCAATCCACAGCATAAATCTTTACTCTGTCTGGCAAACCAGTCCTGGCAATAAATCTCTAGTCTTAGAGCTTCTTGCTGTAACGTCCTCACTCAAATAAGTCACTTTGTTCCTGGCAAATTGTACCAGCCCAGCTGTGTCCTTTTATACTCATTAAGGCAACGTGCTAATTTACTGACTCGCTCTCCTCTTTTGCTCCAGCTGATTTTGCCTTCTCAAACGTCTTCTGTTCCTTACATTTAACCACAAATTTTCCAAGTTCTCATCTCCACTAGAAGAGTCTCTCAAAACTTCCCTGTCAGCCATTCCTGTCTGTTGATCAGATAAGGAACCAGAGGAGGTCAAAGGTCCTGACAATTCTAATACATCAGGTCTGTCTTCCTTTGTCACGTCCATCTCCTCATCCTGATTACCAGTCCAATCATTGAGCCATGCCGGCTCATATTTTTCTGCCATGTCCTCCTCACTTGAACTCATATCAGTCACAGGAGCTGAATCCAAGCCCGGAGCCACAACACATACATATGTGCTACCTCTCTCTCACATACACACAAACACACTCACAGACCCAGACAAAAAAGAAGTGGCACTGCTACACACTCAATATTTGCTAACAAAATATAAACTTCATTTGATTTGCTTTCAGAATCCAACCTCACCCTTCCTAGCCAGACAAAGGAAGGAGCAATTTAAAAAGAACAGGCTCTGCAAACTTGGGTTAAATAAAGTCATTCAAGGGCTAGACCATAAACAGATGCTCCTTCTTTGGACTATGCAACCGTAAAGAACTCCTTGAGAGCTCTATTGTTAAACTTAGACTCCTTGGGGAAAGCTTAACAACTTTAGAAGCGGGGAGGGGCAAAATATCCCCAATGTGTTTTAACAGCTGTGGAACAAAAGCTTTGGTGAGTAACTGGAAGTCACTCACAAGGGAGGGGGGATGTTGATACTGTAGAAAGAGTGTAGAGAAAAGCAACAAAGATGATTACTGGCCTGGAGGCTAAAACATACGAAGAACAGTTACAAGAACTGTGCGTAGCTAGTCTAGTGGAGAGAAGAATCAGAGGTGACATGACAGCCTTGTTCCAATATTTGAAGTGCTGTCACAGAGAAGATGGGGCCAACCTATTTTCCAAAGCCGTCCTGAAGGCCAGGCAAGGAACAATGGATGGACACTGATCAAGGAGAGACTCAACATAGAAATAAGGAGAAACGTTCTGACAGTGAGAACCATCAGTCAGTGGAACAGAAGTGGCCTTCAGAAGTTGTGGAAGCTTCATCACTGGAGGTTTTGAAGAAGAGACTGGCCAGTGGACAGCCACTTGTTAGAAAGTGTATCGTCTCCTGCTTGAGCAGGGGATTGGACTGGATCATCTACAAGGAGGAGGAGGAGGAGGAGGAGGAGGAGGAGGAGGAGGAGGATTTAGCAGTAATACTGATAAAGAATTTCAATGTGCTGATACAACATTTAAGTAACAGATGTTTATTCCCAAGCAGGGAGAACCCTCAGCTCAGTACATCTATACAAAAGCTTCTTGACTTTCCCTGCAGAACATAATTTCGCTTTCCCTGCAGACAACAGCAAATCCTAATCATTTATTTTCCCTACTGTGGTGACTCAGGAGCTTTCCAGCCTGCAGGGTGTGAATTACAGAATAATTGGAGGGCAGGCGGGAGGGGAGGGGGGGAGTTAACCCACTTGGTACCAAGCTTAAGGACATCTCTTTGCATTGTGCAATTCGTTGTAAAATGCTACAGAAGGGCGAGAGGAAGGTTTTCAGAAAACCACCTATTCAGAAGCTTTGGCGAAGAAAAGAAGGCACCTAAAAGTTGATTCATAATGTTTTTAGTCATAACAGAAACTGTCAAAATTGTTCCAGAAAACTTTTCCCCCACCTCCTGCCCAGGGGAAAAATAAATAAATAAGATTGATCGTGTTTTGAATGGTGTTCTGCTAAGAATGAATTCATACGTTGCTTCTTCTGCCTTAATGCAGACCAAAGGGGAACGCATGGGTGGATATTTAGTGCTATGGCAATTAATGGGCAATCCAAAGAGCAGAGGGTGAAATTTCCCCCAAAATGAGCTGGTTGCCAGATTGCCCAGATGACATAAATTTTATTTTTTTTCCCTTTTAATCTCAAGACATCTTCCCTCTTATTACTTTGGTATGCTCTCAGCCTGGCATCCGGAATGGAGGCCGTCCTTTAACTAAGTGCTCGTATTTTATCTAAGAATGCAGCTTATTGGACACAAAGCTCGTTTTTCACCATTCAGAATTGCAGACATAATTAGAGACTGCAAGGGACTGATTGCTGGAGCACAGGCTTGAGTTCCTAGCATGGGAATTATCTGATTGATTGCGGTGGGAAGGAAGAGAAGCGGGCTTGCTTACAACTATCTTCTCTCCCCCCGCCTTGCCCCTTTATGATTTCACAAATGTCTGTTCTCAACTGCCAGCTGTTGTTTTCTGCTGGTAGAACTTTGACTGAAGCTCCACCACTGGATCTACTGATCATTTGGAGCAGGGATCCCCAATCCTGGGGTCATAGACCAGTACCGGGGTGTGGCATGCCAGAAACCAGGCTGTTCAAACAAATGAAATCCCATCTGTGGGATGCAGGCAGCACACCAGGGGTGGGCAACTATGGCCCTTTTCTGAATTATGGACTTCAACTCCCAGAATTCCTGAGCAAGCCATGCTAGCTCAGGAATTTTGGGAGTTGAAGTCCACAAGTCATAAAGGGGCCATAGTTGCCCACCTCTGCAGCACACAAAACTATACCCCCTCCAGTCCTTGGAAAAACCTCCCACCGTGGAACCAATTTTTGGTGCCCAAAGGATTGAGGGCTACTGCTCTGGAGGGCCCTCCTCCCTAGATCTATCCTGATGCAATTTAACTTGTTCATGCAAGGGGGAAAGGATGATGAGTCCAGCAGCCTAATTGATGGGTAAGCCCAAATTATTTGAAGGGTTAAAAAGTAAGGTGCAGCTTAAGTGTAATGGGATATACTTTGCGATCTACTCCAGAAATTTAACTGTAATGCATGAAGAGCAGTGAAGATCGGCTATGAGCAAATAATACAGGTAGCTTTGAATTGATGAGCTCATTTGGGACCAGAACTTCCATGGCTAAGTAAAGGAACTGTTAAGTGAGTTGCACACAATGCTGCAACCTTTTGTGCCGTGGTTGTTAGAGAACCATTGCAATTAAGTGAATCAAGGGATCGTTAACAAAATTCAAGTTCTCACATTGACTTTGGCCAAAGCTGGCAGGAAAAGTCACAAATGACAAGCACAGGACTCCAAGGAGGCTGCAACTCCAATAAATAGATAAGTAGACATTGGGTATGTCAAGCAGCTGAATTTAGATTAGGGACAGGTTAGGATTAGGATGTGACTGGCGATGCTGTAATGGTCTTTAAGTCCCAGGAGCCACTGTAAGTCACTTTTGTTTTCAGTGCCACTGTAACTTTGAATGGGAACCAAACAAATAGTTGTAAGTCAAGGGCTCCCTGTAGTAAGAATAGTGTCCCCACCCCACCCCATTATCTGCCCTATATGATTGATTGGAAAGTGAAAAATGAATATAGAAATTGCAATAGCACTTAGAATTATATGCTGCTTCACAGTGCTATACATCTCTCTCTAAGTGGTTTACAAAAGTCAGCACATTGCCTCCAACAATCTGGCTTCTCATTTTCCTAACCTCGGAAGGATGGAAGGCTGAGTCAACCTTGAAGAAGGGAGGATCGAACTCCTGGAAGTGGGCAGAGTTAGTCTGTAGTACTGCATTCTAACCACGGTGCCACCACGGACTATAAACCCCTCTTCCTAGCTATATGGAATACAGTTGCCAGTACCACACAGCACGGAAAGTCAGGTCAGTGTAAAGATCCGTGATATGGGGGAAGAGGAGAACCAGTCTGACAACAAGAAGAGGGGGAGGAGAATGAGGACTTGTGGAGTAATGTGGAGAAACATATAAGCAATGGAAAAGTAAACTTTAGTTAAAAAAAAAAAAGATGCCAAGAAGTGGTAAGATGGACCAGAGAAGGAAGAGCTGGAAGGGGATGACAGGAATAATAAAAGCTGGCTATCTCAGCTTCCCTGTAATACAAGTTCTCACACCAGAAATAGTAAGTAAAGAAATTATGATAAAACAGGTGGTTACATAAACAAAGGACAGATGGAATCAGGTCAGCTTGCTCAAAACAGGAAGCCAAACACTTAGCAAACAGTTTTTAATAGTTTTGCTATGTCTTGAATCCCAAGAGTTGCTGATGTTCTTTAATTATTGCTTACTATTTTCTTCCATAAAGGCTTACTCTCTGAAGATCCTAGATTTCTTGTGAGCCTAACAGTGCCTTTCTGCCTATATGGTGAAGCCTGGCATGAGATCTTCCTTGGTCCTTGAGCTGGAAGAGTCATGATTCCAACCTCAGCAGACCCAGCAAACTACAGAGATCTACTATTCCAGAGAACAAGCAGGACCTGATCAGGAACACCCAAGTTGCAGCCACACACCAGAGCCCAAACATTTTAATATAAAGTACCTAGAAAAGGGGTGTCAAACTCAGGCCCAGGAACCGGATCCAGGGGTGGGATTCTACCTGGTTGGACTGGTTCTATAGAACCAGTTGTTACGATTCTGCCCAGTTCAGAGAACTGGCAAATTGTGCCACTGGCTGGCTCCTCCCTTCCCACTCACTCCTTACCTGGCATGCACACCATCAAACTTGCCTGCTAAGTTGCTATTTTTCCCCCCCCCCCCCCCCAGCATCAGCTGTTCTGCTATGTTGGAAAATTTAGATTAGCTAGAAAGCAGGAAAAAGTTGAATTTCTTGCTTTTTAGCTAATCTAAAAACAGAGCTGAACCTTCCTTAGGACTAAAGCTTCTATTTTTTCAGTGCAGACTTAGGTAGCAGATTATAGATAGATAGATCTCTGAGTGAATCTGTGATTCTGTGAGCAACTCAATCTGCCCGCCTGCTTTGCCTGATTTTGGGTAAAAGTTGCTCTTTTAAAAAATAAAAAATTAAATATTTACATACATGGTGTGTTGTGAGTTAATTTTATGAGTTTGCTTGCAAGCAAATGTTATGTGACAGACTCAGGTAATAGATTGCAGAAAGGTAGATGCCTAATTTTGGATAAAGGTTGCTCTTTTTTAAAAAATAAAAACTTATTTACATAAATATTTACAATGTTTACATACAAACCACACCCAGCCAGTCATGTGACCACCAAGCCACACCAGTCAGCGAGCATACCCACCCAGTCACATGACCACCAAGGCACACCCACAAATTAGGCCACACCCACAGAACTGGTTGTAAAGAAATTTGAATCCCACCCCTGGCTGGATCTGGCCCACAGTGTGCTTAGATCCGGCCCATGGGGCCGCCCTGGAAATAGCAAAGGACTGGCCTGTGGTACCTCTGTCAGTGAAAACAGAATTTGTGAGAGCCATGGGCAGCCCTTGTAAGCTCTGTTTTTGCTGGCAGGGGGTTGCAAGAGGCCGTCGCAGACAAAAACAGAGCTCAGGAGCCCATTTTTGACCATAGCACTCGGGCCACCACAGCACCCCCAACACCAGTGATGTCATGCTGGCCACACCCAACCTGGCCACTCCATGCCCCTCCCCCACCAAGGTCAAACACAACCCTGATGTGGACCTCAATGAAATCGAGTTTGACACCCCTGTTTTAGAACGTCAGTGGTGGCTAAGTTCAGGAGAAACCTCTCACATAAAAATTTTGGATATAGAAGAAAACAACAGTAAAAGCAGAAAAGCAGACTACAGATGAATTAGGCCTTTCCCTTTTAAGCAAACTATTTGACCAAGGTCCTCATTAGACTTAGGGCATAATGTGGTTTGGTGTCACAGCACAACTGAGGATTCTGTTATAACTTGTTTGTGTGTTTGTTGTGTATGTTTAATGATGACAATTACCCCACTGAGTCAGACGGGGAGGCTTTGTCGTTTCTTTTACTATGTACAGATATATTTATAGAAACTCAGAAAAAAAAACCCAACTATTTACAGCAGAGTGACTAAGCTTTCCAGTTCCTAATTTCTTTTGCATCTCTCTCAGTGATATTTTCAAGCAACCAGCCACTCCATTGCTTATTTACCGACTTCCCTGTCTTTCTCCTCACTCTCCCTCAGCGATTCACTATGAGGGAAATAGGAAGGGAATTAACTGAGTACATTTAAAGCCTTTCTTTAGCTGTCCCCTCTGTGTAGGTGTTATGCCTTACAGCTCCCTCTGACTCTTCTTACCAGAACATCCCAGTCTGGGGCTTCCCCGAAGGCTCCAAGTATCTAAAGAAAAACCTCTTCTTCTGTCTCCATCTACCTTGGATTTTTGGGTGCTTCTCTTCACCTCTCTCTGACCAGATCACTCCAACAGCCCAGCACATATACGTCAATGTTTCTCTGCAGCTATTAACTTCTCATATACTCTCTCACCTTGTTGCCTCAATGTCACAAAACAGCACAGGCTTAAATGTGGCAATGTGTCTCTCAGTTTTCCTTCTCCCTCCTTCTATCTCTCCTTTAGGGTTCAAGCTATCAGCATTTCTCCACAAGGTTTAATTTCCAATACTAGTGTTTTCCCAAAAATAAGACCCTGTCTTATACTTTTTGCCACCAAAAAAGGCACCAGGTCTTATTTTCAGGGGCGAACTTCTTCTGAGGCTGGTATCAATTGATCTGTAGTTCTGTTATTGGCTGCAGAGACCTTCATGGAAACCTTGCAGGCCTTCCTGGCTGCAGAGGAAATGGGCCAGCAAGGCAGGTATCAGAGTATGCGAGGCCTGGCGGCAACTGTCCAAAAGTAGCTGGTAGGGCAGCTCCACTACCACCATCCCCATCCTAGTTTAATTTTTACCTGTGCACTCTGAGTGGGTGGGGTCTTAATTAGGGCTTTTTTGGAGGGGAGTAGGACTTATATTGGGCAAACATGTAAAAATCAAGCAAGGACTTACTTTGGGGGCAGGTTGTATTTGGGGGAAACACTGTACTAGATTGGCTCAATCAAAATGCTGCCTCCAATTGCCCCACAAGATCCTGGCTAGCACAGCTGCATCCCAAAGACATACTGGAACTGCTGTTTCCCATTTTTTTCTTCTGCCTGTGACTCATACTAGCTCAACAGAAGTTAGACTGGGCACAAAACCCATACACCACAGTTGGACGGCATTGTCACTGTATGAATACAGGGTTGGTTGAAGCTTCTGTTGATCTGATACCTAAGATCTTTGAGCAGTGGTGGGTTTCAAAGTGGTTTACCACCGGTTCAGTGGGCGTGGCTTGGTGGTTGCGCTTTGCACATGCACACACACTTTGCACATGAGCGTGTGCCAAATGCATGCTTTGCGCATGCGCAGAGGCTTTCCTACTCACCTCCTGCAATCCTGCACTCTCCCTGTGTTTTCAACAGCTGACACACAGCAATCTGCTGTGCGGCCAAAGCAGCTGCGCTTCAAAAGCAGGAAATAAAGAACAGTATGGAAGCCCTGGCGGGTGGGTGGGCCCAAGAGCAAATCATCAGAGCGAACCAGTTCACTCCCAGATGATCTTCGGAGTTATTGGTTTGGCTGAACGAGGCCGAACTGGTCGAATCCCACCCTTGTCTTTGAGCTTACAGAATCCCTTCTTTAGAACCACCAATCATATTTTCAATTGAAATTTGCTGAGTAAAGAATGAAAGAATGAAGACTCCCTCATTTCAACCCTAAGATACAATTATCTTCCTTTATTGGAAGTCATGTAGGTTTGACCAGAAAAGGGTTGATGTGTCCATACCAACATTTGACCAAAAAATTGTTCCCCAGGAGCCAGGATTCTTCTTGGAACTCTGATGGATCTAGGGCAACTCTAAGTGGGCTTCAATTCCGAAAATTGAGAGTTGGCTGATTGAGGAATTCTAGGAATTGAAATCCAGAAGTCTTAAAGTTGCCAAGTTTGGAGACCCTAGATCCGTCAGAGATCAGAGAAGAATCCAATAACAGTGGCTGCTGAGGGACAATTTTGGAAACCCTTGATCTAGGAAACCAGTGCAATACTGGTTAAAAAATTCTGGTGGGTTTTGTTTGTTTGCCTTTTAAAGCCATGCAAATTTAGTCAATAAATGTACTTTCCTTTCAGAAAATCAGTATCTCTTTGAAAACTGCCACGATTGGTTTTTATCGCAGGAGCCAAGGATTCAGGAGGAAGTCTTTGTGATTAAAGATTTATAAGTCTGCAGATCATGGAGAAGGTGTTTAAGGCAACAAAAAGCTTCTCATTTAATATCCTTTATTCCCGCACATCCTTGTAATCATCCACTAGATAATAGATGTAATGAACTTATTATTCACCGTATTTCTGAAATTGCATTATCCAATTAAAAGCCCCTGCTTAATGGACCAGAATTCAATCTGGAAACAATAAAGATGCTGAAACTTCAGAATGCGGCTTTTCACCACCGCTGCCCAACTCACCTTCCACGCACCTTCAAAATTTCCACCTCTGATAATGTTCACCTAAAACAGCGAAAGAGTTTGGGGATGCTCTTAAAAGCCTGCCATTAAAATAACCAGCTAATGCTTTCAGTAGATCTCCAAAATCCGTGCAATTGAACTAATATTTATTCCCACTGACAAGTTTAATAATTTAGAGATAGATAGAACGTCAGGTAAACTGCCGTTTTCAGCCTCTGCGCACCCCGTTTTCGGCCTCTGCATACTCCATGTTCCACCCGTTCTGATTCCCACCACCCCGAACGAGCTGAAAATGGGGCACGTGTAGGCCGAAAACAGGGTACATAGAGGCTGAAAAGGGGATGTGGAGGCTGAAAATGGAGCGTGCAGAGGCTGCAATAGGCAATGGGTGATCCCTGCAGCCTGAATCAGCTGATTGTCAGGAGGCAGATCCAACCGACAATCAGCTGTTTATGCTAATCAGGCTGTGCTGACGCTGCAACAGGGTCTTTGCTGTTTGCTGCCAAGAGGCAAATTGCTGGGAGGCAGAGGCAGATTCTTTTTCTTGTTTTCCTCCCCAAAAGCTAGGTGTGTCTTATACTTCGGAAAAAAATGTGGTATTTCTTGAAGCTGAAGCTTCAAAAGAAACAACCCAGAGCAGATTCAATAGCTAGATTTATGGATGTTACCAAGAAGAAGAAAACAAAAAAAAAACCTACATTAACTGAACTGTTAACTGAATGTGAATACAGGTAGTCCTCGACTTACGACCACAATTGAGCCCAAAATTTATGTTGCTAAGTGAGAAAGCCTTTAAGTCAGTTTTGGACCATTTTATGACCTTTCCTGCCACAGTGGTTAAGTGAATCACGGCCGTTGTTAAATCAGTAACACGTTGATTAAGTGAATCTGGCTTCCCCATTGAAAGGGCCTCTTTGCTAAAAACATTCATTCAGAAAAGAAGAGTGATTGACAACGGTTTTTCTGAATCAGGAAGTTGGGGAGGCCATGCCTTCCGGGAAATTATCCAATGGTAATCCCAAAGGTGCATTTTCAGGAGGCAACTGGTCTTTCTTGGTTTTCTTTGAAGATGTTTTGCTTCTCGTCCGAGAAACGACTTCAAAAAAACCCAAGAAAGTCCATTTACCTCCTGAAAATGCACCTTTGGGACATCCATGACCTGAATGATTGAGAAACTCTACAGACTTTGATCCAGCGGTAAAGTGCAGCAGCCAGCAGTCTCGAGTTAGCACTGGGCAAGTCACTGCCAACATATCACCATGCAGACGGAAATGTCGTAAAACTGGCTTATCATCCATCTGGCATCAACACAGGACAAGAACTTCTGACGGGTGCAGTGAGGGCACTGAATGATTCACATATGGATTTTGGCCAACTAGTTGATCTCGAAGACTTATGAGTAGGTGGTGTGAGTCCAGGGAGAGCATGACACCTTTGGCCTCATTTCAGAATTAAAGCAATCAATTTTAAGGTCTGGGAAGAGCAATATGTTCCTTTCTTGACAGCCTCCAGTGTCAAGAGTGAGGAACTAGGAAAGAAAAAGAAGTTCTAAGGAAAGAGAGAAAATGTTTCAACTAAAGTTACGGCGGCAGTGGGAAAAAAAGTGATTTATTACTGTTTTTCCGTTGCAGCATTCCCAGGGTCACGTGTTCAAAATTCAGACACTGGGCAACTGGCTCATATTTATGATGGTTGCAAGATCCTGGGGTCACGTGATCACCTTCTGTTACTTTCTGTCATGCCCCTTTTGGAGACTGACTCCAAGGGAGAGGAGGAAAAGCCGACAGGGAGTGGAAGTTTGGCTCTGGAGGTTGTGGAGAAGGCTGGGGAAGGGCAGAGGCCAGCTGAGCAGTCAGAGGAAGACCCAGGCCCATCCCTTCTTCATCCTAGGGCATGCAGGGAGGAATGGAGAAGAGAACAATGTGGCTTATGGGAGAGGAAACGGCCATGATCCCCCTCATTGGTTGTAGCTGGGGGAATATATAAAGGAGGGCAGTTTAAAACACAGCATTGCTAGAAGCAAAACGTGTTTCATGTCTGGCTGAGGTTTATCTTGGTTGGCATTCTTCCAATGGACTGTGCCTTTTTATCTTCTTGAAGTTTGTAATTAATTATCCTGGTCTGTCATGGAAATTCCTTCAGTGCGGTTTGTTTTGGTTTTTTATTTCTCCATTATCTGTTCTTTGAGTTTGGACTGTATTTCTTTCTTTTGGAGACTATTTTGGAAAGAGTTTAATCTCCAACTGCAAAAAATTGAACAGTGAGGCCAAGTTGGAGGCATTAAAGGAAATTTATTTATGTTTTGGAATTTATTACGTGTGGGCTGCTTCCCGGGTCACCACACTTTCTGACAAGCGAAGTCAATAGGGAAGCCAGATTCACTTAACAATCATGTTACTAACTTAAGACCTGCCGTGATTCACTTAACAACTGTGTCAGGAAAGGTCATAAAATGGGGCAAAACTCACTAAACAAATGTGTCTCTTAATGAGAAATTTGGGGCTCAATTGTGGTCGTAAGTCAAGGACCACCTATATACTGTTTATCAGAGCTGTATGCCACTCAGTGTCACTGAGGGCTCTGGAGGTCTTATAAATTGCATAAATACTTTCATTGAAAAACATTCTCCAATTCAGGCCTTCGATACTTTATACTTTGATGAGGTTTTATTAAATTTCTGAAGACAGCTAGTCTTCCTATTTATCTAGACCTGCATTTTACATCAGTCTGATCTAGAAGCAACGAGAAAGCTCACAAGGTGGGTAGTTATTTTTATTTACCAGGTTAAAAATATGCTGTTTCTAATTTAGGAAGTTATGTGAAGGTTTCAAAGTTAGTTGCCATAGGCATCTCTGTCCTCTGATGTTATTTAGCTATTTATTACATTCACAACAAGTCTCACCTCCAGAAACTCAAGGTGGCATGTAGTGGGACCTTCCTATTTTGATAGCAATGACAACAACCCTTTTTAAAGATGTTGAAATGAAGGACCGTCCTCACATCTGATGGAGGCAAATGTTGGTCCAGAAGGCCCTGAGTATAATCCAACAAAATCCTATGGAAAATTCTCATCATAGTTACACCATCTCAGCAGAGTTGTGTCAAAAGGCCAGAATTTTCACTGCAAGCAGAAAAAATGACATTTAGTATCCTTAGTAAGAATACTCCATCATTCTTAAAGTACTGCTTTTTAAAGCCATAGTAAAGCCACACCTGGAATACTTTATCCAGTTTTGGTCACCATATTATAAAAAAAAGATGTTGAGACTCTGGAAAGAGTACAGAGAAGAACAACAAAGATTATTAGGGGATTGGAGGCCACAACATACGAAGAATGGTTGCAGGAATTGGGTATGTCTAGTTTAATGAAAAGAAATACATGGGATGATATGATAACAGTCCTCCAATATCTCAAGCGTTGCCACAAAGACAAGGGAGTCAAGTTATTCTTGAAAGCACCAGAAACAGGACAAGAAACATGGATAGAAACTAATTGAGGAGAGAAGCAACCTAGAACTAAGAAGAAATTTCTTGACAGTGAAAATGATGAATCAATGGAATGCTTGCTTTCAGAAGTTGTGGGAGGATTTCATCATGGGAGAATTTTAAGAAAAGTTTGAACAGCCACTTGTCTGGAATGGTATAGGGCCTCCTGCTTGAGCAGGGGTGGACTAGAAGACCTCCAAGTTCCCTTCCAACTCTGTTATTCTGTTAAACAAATGCTTCAGGTTGCAAATCTCCACTCCCTTTCCCAATTCTTCAATCCATTCTTCCTGTTAAATTTTTAAATTCTTTCAGGCTATAAAAGTGAGAAAAAATATCTCTCAAATAGTTTAAGGAGAATTGCCACACATGATGATTAACAGAACAGTGGGGCTAAAGTATCAATGTGAAACAAATATAACAATGCCCTTTGCTGGATTAGATCTGAAGTCTGCCAGCTGCTACCTAGATGGCTCTGACAAGATCAAAAAAAAGAAGTGAAGATGATTATCAACTCCTGATAATTTTGCCTAGAGTCTGATATTTAAAAATGAATATTTATTTTTTCATTTTTTGTTTCTACTGAGTTATCATATTGAATAATATTATTGGTCTTATTTTCTCAGCAACATCTACAACAGGGGTGTCAAACTCAAGGCCTAAGGGCCAAATCCAGCCAACAGGGTACTTAGATCCGGCCCGTGGGGCTGCCCGGGAAACAGTGAAGGAATGGCCCACGGTGCTTCTGCCAGCAAAAATGGGCTCCCAAGCTCCGTTTTCGACTGCCATGGCTCCTGCAACCCTCTGCCAGTGAAAATGGATTTCCAAGCTTCATTTTCACTGGCAGAGGGTTGCAGGAGGCCATGATAGCTGAAAACGGAGTTTGGAAGCTCCTTTTTACTGGCAGAAGCACTGTGGACCAGTCCTGCACTGTTTCCCGGGCAGCCCTGCAGTCAGTTCTAAATACCCTACAGGCAGGGGTGGGATTCTACCGGTTTGGACCGGTTCAGGTGAACCTGTAGTTCTGGTGATCATTTCGCCCCGCCCACCTACCCCTGTCCTTTTCCTTGTTTTTGAGCACAGCTGATTCACATGGCAGAGCGGTTTTGTGCGCATCACCGGGGCTGCTGCAGAAGGTAAGTATTATAGCTAAAATTGTCTTTTCTAAATGCTGTGCACATGTGCAAAGCATGCACTCACTGAACTGGTTGTTACACTGGTTGAATTGCACCACTGCCTGTGGGCCAAATCCAGCAGTCAGCAGAAGTAGCTTGCAGTACTGCATACTAACCATTGCACCACTTGCTTATAATGTATAAGATAATTAAGTTTTCCAGAATAGGAAAATATGTTTTTTTTAAGAACATCCCCAAAATTCATGCAGCATATAAACCTTACAGGGATCCCAAAGTAAGCATCAGGCTATGTCATTGGCATGTCAAAAAGAGAAACCATATACCCTTATATTTAGGAAGTGAAAATCCATTTACAAATCCTTCCCATATTGGGTAATCCTTATCCCAGGCACATTACAAAAATATAAACCTCTGTTGAAAGATCAGAGTAGGATTTACCAAATGTTACTCGGAAACCATGCCCCAAGAAATAGTACAGAGAAAAAAATAGTCCTTTCAAGTAAAAAGTAATGGATGACATGTCTTTTTTTAGCATTCTGGGGTCATTGACTGTGATACCCATCCAGAATACTATGAATAGTGAGAGAATTTGCTTGGTTCCTAGATATTCTGTATTACTAAGACATTTGACAAGTTTAATCCACAAACTAAAATATTAGTGGGGTCTTTGGTTCTTTAAAATAGCCTTGGGATAGCTTGCAACATTATGCAAGTAATTTCATGTAGATGTACAACCTTAAGTTGATGGCTATTTCTATTGTTTTCTGTTGGGATGCTGGAAGTGGGAGATTATTGTTTCTCAGGAAATCGATTAAGAAATGACTTAACTGAAGGCTGTTCAAAGCAAGCCAAATTTGGATATTAAAGAAACCCACCATGGATTTCTAGGGAAATAGATTGGCAAAAGCTCCTACTTTTGAACTGCAGTGGAATTTGTTTCAATATTAGAGAATATCGATAGCTCAAGAGTGAAAGGTGGAGTTTTTAGTATTCTCTGACTTGAGTTTTTGTTTGCAGATATTTCATTACCCAACTGAGAAATATCATCCTCATGTGTTATCTAGTTGAGTAATGAAACATCTGTGAACAAACAACCAAGATCAGAAAGCGCCAAGAATTCCACAGCAAAATCTATATCTGTTTTTTCTAAAACTTCAGTGAAAAGTACCTCTGTAAAAGTATGTCTAAATATGTCAAAAAATATCCCAAAAAAGTGGTACTTATATTCAGAATCTAATTAGAAAACAAGAATGAAATATGTCTGCAGTAGGAACATTTACATGATAAAGAAAGACAGTAGAAAAAATTGAGTTTGGAAAATGATTCTCAGTTTATATTATCAATCAGGTTCACAAAAGTTAATTTCAGGGAAGACTGAGTATAACACCTTTATACAGTATATAAGGTCCATGAAAATGACTAACCTTAATATGGCCCTACTAATTTGGGTAGATAAATTATCTAATGTTTTTTCTGAAAACCCCTTCTCCAAAATCCGAGATATAATCAGATTCAAATTTTCATCTGCAAATGCTCTACAGCAGACCTGGGCATTTTACAGTCCAGGCTTTTGCCTGTCTCTGTCTGGCCCATGTGAGGAAATTAAAAATCAAATGTAAACAATGGCACTGTAAACATGGAGAAGAATCCAAGTTGGAGTCCAACTCTGTGCAGTTGCCATGTGTTCCTTCAGTTGCTGGTGAACACGGAGGGCAAGGGAAGAAAGGAAAGTTGATTTTGGGGTGTGTGCTATTTAGGTGTGTTAGGAAATTGTTTAGGTTTTCTTTTCCATGGGACCTAAACAATTTCCTAACACACCTAAACAGCACACACCCCAAAATCAAGTTCACCATGGAAACAGAAACAAACAAACAACTACCATTCCTAGATGTGCTAATCTACAAAAAAACAGATGGCACACTAGGACACACCATATACCAGAAGAAAACACACACCAACCACTACTTCAACACCCAATCCCACCACCACCCAGCACAGATAAACTCCATGGCCAAAACACTAATTGCCAGAACCAAATGCCTGGCAGACAAGACACACATAAAGATTGAACTATGCACCCTGACTAAAGTACTGACAGCCAACAGCTTCCACAAAAGCAAAATCACCAGCTTGATCCACAAAAACACACTGAGACATAATGGAGACCTAGAAGATGAACAGACCTATGGAACAGCTGTCCTGCCCTACATAAGAGGTACTACAGACAAAATCAGTAAGATACTACACAGGCATCACATCAAGACTGCCTTCAAAACAGACAGAAAAATAGCAGCCATCCTTAGAAACCCCAAAGATAAAATTGACCTGGAAAACCAAGGCATATATGAAGTCCCCTGTGCATCATGCCCTGCCACATACATTGGACAGATCAATAGAAGAATAAGTACCCGCCTGGATGAACACAAAAATGCAGTAAAAAAGCTGGAACAAACTTCCTCACTAGTCCAACACATGAAAGCCACAGGTCATACCACCAACTTCAATGGCACCAAAATCCTAGCCATTATAGAAAACCCCAGCCACAGAATTATCAGAGAAGCCATAGAGATTAAAAAAAGACCTGAAAGCATGAATAGAAGAGATGATTCCACCAGACTGTCAATCATTTGGAAGCCTGCACTCACAAACAAAAAAATCTCCACACCACAAGCCAGGCAAACACCTGGGCACAAACAGATTCCCCCCCCCCCGATACCTCCAGCTCAAACACACCCCAACCAGGCACTCAGATGAAACCTAGCTTCCTAACAAATGATAGCCGTCCATTTACTCAGAGCCAAGCTGCACTAAAAGCCTCCAATACAGGAACACAATTTTGCCAGCCAACCAAGACAAAAAAAGCCACAAAACAGACAGAAGATATTAGAAACACCAATCAAGCAGAACACAGCAAACTCCAAGACCAATAAACATAGACCAAGACTCCCAACCAATCAGGATGAAGAAAAAACCATTCTGGCACAGCAGTAGGCTAGCCCCAAATTTAAAACTGAAACAACTGTAAAAGTCTGACTCACAGACGAACACAATACAGAAGCCTGATGATGGGAGATGAGATTCTGCCAAAATGTTGCTACAACTTTAAAAGCACAACTATAATGACGTGGGAAAATACCCAAACAAAGCAGAATACCATACATGTAAGTACCCACAAAAACTTAAGAAAATATCTATCTATCTATCTATCTATCTATCTATCTATCTATCTACCTATCTATCTATCAGGTTATGCTGACCAGCGTCATGTTAATGATGGAGATTACTGGAAATGGAAATGGATAAACAAGACAAGGAAACAGATGTCATGCTACAATAACAGAGGTGTTGCATAGCTGGGTACATAGTTGGATAGATTGTGAACCCAGGAAAGGGGCAGAGACTGTATATTTGAACCTGTATATAAACCCCAGCCTTCCTGGGAACCTGGTCTTCTGCCCAAGGGCAGAATTCCCTTTTGCAAAAGCTTCATAATGAAACTCTTATATATTGTTCATGTGTCTCCAGTATTCAGTTGTCTGAATACCTGAATCGTTGACTTTTATCACAACCACTCAGGACTCTTGTAGGAGAGTAGTGAAACTCAGCCAGGATCTGTTGGCTTGGCCTTCCGCAACAATCCCAGGTTCTCGTTTGCCCCCCTTGGGACCATTAATTGCCCACCATTGCCCTACAGGAGAGCAATGGCAGACTCCTCCCCAAGATGGCTGTTGTACAGTAAGATACTTTCTTTTCTCTTACTCACAGTCTGCTGTTTTCATTGCCAAAGCTGACTCTTTGGTAGTGCTTCTCCATGGATTTGAATGGGAAAACTTAGGAATGACCCTGGATGACTTTTGGATGACCATGGACTCAGTTGGGAAAGGTAGCATGGAAGATTTTAGTTCCCTCTAGAAGTGATTGAAAAGTCACTGGGCGAATACATCTTCCTGTCAGCAGTTTCGTTTTCCCTAGTGAACCAGGGATTCTAACTCTCACTTTCTGAATGCATTGTTTTATTTTGCTTTTTGCTTTAAAAGGATAGAAATACCATCTCAGCTTATATACCACCCCAAAGCACTTTAAAGCTATGGGTGGTTTACAGTGCCAGCATATTGCCCCCTAATAATCTGGATGCTCATTTTACCGATCTCAGAAGAATGGAAGGCTGAGTCAACCTTGAGATCCATCAGCATCAAACTCTAGACTGTGGGCAGAGTTTGCCTGCAATAACTGCATTCTAACCACTGTGCCACCAAGGCTCTGACCATGAGGTAAAGGATGCTTTATCCACAAAGGGAAGAATGTATAATTATTTCATCTTCATATTCCCTCTTGTCCGGTAATAGATGGACCACAGACTGGGGCTGGAAAGAAATTCCTTGTTAACAAATCACCCTAACCAAGATCAATGGTCTTATCTAATAACTTCTATTACCGAAGCCCACTTGGGAAATAATTGCAAAATAAAAAAATAAAATGATTCAGCTTGTATCTTTGCAATGGCCTATTATGCTCCATTGAGCAGTCTTCCTTAAATATTAGTGACCTGGAATTAAAAGTGATAACAGTGCCATTAATAAACTCTGGGGAGACATAATTGATTTGTGACAGTTTAATGATGACTTTCAGTCACGGAACACAGGGGGCTATTCATCTCTGCATCTCTATCCAAAATCCTATTATTTGAGCTGATGGGTCCAATTGGAAAAGAGCTCCCCCACTTCAGATTAATATAGCTTTGTTTTATTAATTAGATAAGGACCTGCTGATACAGTTCTACAGAGGAATTATTGAGCCTACCATCTGCACCTCTATAACTGTCTGGTTTGGTTCTGCAACCCAACAAGATGAACACAGACTTCAGAGAGTAATTAGGACTGCAGAAAAAAAGAATTACTAACAACCTGCTTTCCATCGAGGACCTGTATACTGCATGAGTCAAAAAGAGGGCTGTGAAAATATTTACAGACATCCTGGACATAAACTGTTTCAACTCCTACCCTCAAAGTGATACTATAGAGCCCTGCACAGCAGAACAACTAGACACAAGGACAGGTTTTTTTTCTCAGATGCCATCACTCTGCTAAACAAATAATTCCCTCAACATCGTCCAACTACTTATAAAGTCTATTATTAAGTGTTGTACCTTATGATTCTTGACTCTTGATGAATTTATCTTTTCTTTTATGTACAACGAGAGCTTATGCATCAAAGACAAATTCCTTGTGTGTCCAATCACACCGGGCCAATAAAGAATTCTATTCTATTCTATTCTATTCTATTCTATTCTATTCTATTCTATTCTA
>NW_020769310.1:3093459-3106092 GCF_900518735.1 Pseudonaja textilis | reverse complement strand
AGATAGATAGATAGATAGATAGATAGATAGATAGATAGATAGATAGACAGAGACAGAGACAGAGACAGAGACAGACAGAGAGAGACACAGAGAAACACAGAAAGAGACAGAGAGACAGAGACAGAAATTTGGATTTGGATTCTCATCATCTCCAGTTAAATGGGTGCCATCTTTAGTTCCATCACAAAAGAACTAAAATTCATGTTTTACTGGCGTAGTTCTTTTCCTTCCCTTTATTTTAAACTGTCTTCCTATACAGAAAGAAGACCTTATTTTGTGCTTATCTGAATGAAACTGCAAAGACTACTATTACATTCATGGCAATGTACACTTTTCATAGTGCATGCCCCTGTCAAAACTCTGTTGTTCTCTTGAAAGATTATTACCTGGAAAGGAAATCATAGTTGAAAAACTCAGATGGGCTTGGAAGGCTATTCTTTTACCCTAACAAAGTTTACAATCCTTCTTCCAAGCTTTATACAGATGAATGACTTATAGCATGGTTTACCAATGGCAAGGTGTGATATAATAACTCTTCATCCTATTACGGTAGGTAGTTGGGTAGACATTTTTTTATTGCTGTGGTGATGTTTTTGCGGATTGTTGATATGTTGCTAGGTTGTAGTTGGGGATATGGGCTGACTGGAAAGTTAATCTGAAAATGTAATGTTGGGATGATGATACTAATTTCTCTCCGCTCCCCAGGGTGGGAATGACCAGAGATGGTATTCAGCACATTTTGACCAGTTCTAGAGAACCAGTAGTGGAAATTTTGAGTGGTTCAGAGAACCAGCTAATGCCACCTCTGACTGGCCACGCTGTCATCTATTGTCTGCCTCCTGAGTCCCAGCTGATTGGCTGGGTCTTCTTTAGTTGTCCTGCACAGGAGAACGGAGCTGGAAAGCAGGTTAGTGGGGTGGGGAAGGAATGAGATTTTGCAGTAACCTTCCCCTGCCACGCCCACCAAGCCACACCCACCAAGCCACACCATGCCTACAAGCCACACTCACAGAACTGGTAGTAAATAATTTTGAATCCCACCAATGGGCATGACCATGGTGGCTGTGGCCTAGTCGGCCTCCTACACAATGGAGATGGGGGCATTTTTGCCCTCCATGGGCTCTGGAGGCTTTCCTCAAGCTTCTGGGAAGGTGAAAACAGCCTCCTTGGGCTCCAAAAGTTTGGGAATGCCAGAAATGGGCCCATTTCCAGCTTTCCCAAACTTCCAAGAGGCCCATTTTTTGCCCTCCTCAAGCCTCTGCATGAGCCCTGCACTTACTTGCATCCAAAATGGGCTGCATAGGGATTTCTGGGAGGGGCAGGGTGGGCATGTCCAGCCAGGAGTGGGATTTGGAGGTTCTCCAAACTGCGCAGAATCTTAGCGAGGGGCTCTCCCGAACCCCTGCGAACCCCCAGCAGCCCGCCGCTGCCTCTCCTCCTCCTCTCCATTTGTCTCCCTTTCTATTCTCTGCTCTTCCTCTCCTCTCCTTCTCATTCTTGTCAACCTTACCAGGTAAACCAGACAAGAAAAACAACCAGATGAATGAATTCTACTTTATTGTAAAGTTGTATTAACCAAATCTTGCATGTCCAAAAGTACAATTCTCCCATTATCACCTTCACAGTCTGATAACTTAGGGAAGTTCCCTCCTGCGCCTCTTGCTGCACCCTCTGTGCAGCTTTGGGCTGTGCTCCCTCTTATATGACTGTTCCTGTGATGACCCGGAGTGTAACACAAACGTAACAAAATCCAAAATGTAAATAAATGTTCTTTAATGCCTCCAACTTGGCCCCACTGTTCAATAATTCTCAGTTGGAGATAAAACGTATTCAAAAATAGTCTTCAAAAGAAAGCAATACAGTCCGAACTTAATGAGCAGATAGAGGTGAAATAAAAACACTAAAACAAACTACAATGAAGGAATTTCCACAACGGAGCAGGATAAGTAATTACCAAATTCGAGGAGATAACAAGGCACAGTCTGTTGGAGGGACACCAACTAAGATAACTTCAGCCCAAAATAACACACACTTTGCTTCTTGCATCGCTATGTTATAGCCGTCTCTCTTATATACTATTCTCCCCAGATGCAACCAATGAGGGGGATCATGGCCACTTACTCTCTCATAAGCCAAGTTGTTGCCTTCTCCTCCTGCATGTCCTAGGATGAAGAGGGGATTGGCCTGGTTTTTCCTCTGACTGCCCAGCCGGCCTCTGCCCTTCCCCAGCCTCCTCTACAACCTCCGGAGCCACACCTCCTCTCCCTGTTGGCTGTTCTTCTTCTCCTTCAGAGTCTGACTCTAACAAGGGCATGACGATTCCCTATGCAGCATCTCTGCCCGCCTGGTCTCCCAAGGTCATCCCCATATACCATTACAATGTTAGACAACAAACTCAACTCTGTACTGTGCTTTTTTTATAACATTTTATTTGTGATGTGTTATTTCACCCACTCCTATGGCCACCTACTTTGCTGTGAGACTCTGGAAGCTAAAAGAGGGTGAAAACATCAAAGTATAACAAAGATCAATTCAGCCTATTGTGCCAGAAACAACTCACACCTACTCACTGAAATGTACTCACAAAACACCCTGGCTCAGTTGGTGGAAGAACCAAGACTTCAAGGGCTTCATGAAGTAGAGTTTTGTAGAAAGCATGCTGTTCCTTTGCCAACAGTGGAATATGCTTCAATTTTCATCCAGTTCATTTCTCTCTACAGGTAGTCCTTGATTACCACCATTCATTTAGTGACTGTTCGAAGTTACAGGAGCATTGAAAAAAGTGATATCGGCATCCCCACGGTCGCAAATTCAGATGCCTGGCAACTGGCATGTATCTATGACAGCTGCAGTGTCCTGGGGTCATGTGATCCCCTATTGTGACTTTCTGACAAGCAAAGTCAATGGGGAAGCCTGATTCACTGAACAACCATGTTGCTAACTGAACAACAAAGCTCAAACTGCCCAAGGAGCTGCTGATCCAGTTCTACAGAGGAATTATTGAGTCTGTCATCTGCACCTCTATAACTGTCTGGTTTGGTTCTGCAACCCAACAGACACAGACTTCAGAGGATAATTAGGATTGCAGAAAAAACAATTACTACCAACCTCCCTTCAATTGAGGACCTGTATACTGCCCGAGTCAAAAACAGAGCTGTGAAAATATTTACAGACCCCTCACACCCTGGACATAAACTGTTTCAACTCCTTCCCTCAAAACAACTCTATAGAGCACTGCACACCAGAACAACTAGACACAAGGGCCATTTTTTTTCCAAATGCCATCACGCTGCTAAACAAATAATTCCCTCAACACTGTCCAACTATTTAAAAAGTCTGCACTACTATTACTATTAATCTTCTCATTACTCCTTATCAGCCCTCCCCTCCCACTTGTGACTGTATGACTATAACTTTGTTGCTTGTATCCTTATGATCTATATTGACTGTTTCCTTGTATGACTTGATTGCTTACTGTATCCTATGACTATTATTAAGTGTTGTACCTTCTGATTCTTGACTCTTGACAAATTTATCTTTTCTTTTATGTATACTGAGAGTATTTACACCAAGACAAATTCCTTGTGTGTCCAACCACACTTGGCCAATAAAGAATTCTATTCTATTCTAACTTCAATGATTCACTTAACAACTGTGGCAAGAAACGTTGTACAATGGGGCAAAAGTCATTTAACAACTCTCATGCTGGGCAACATAAATTTTGAGCTCAATTGTGGTCATAAGCTGAGGACCATCTGTGTGTCATGCTGCTTTCCTCAACTTGATATCTTGTCAGAGATGTTGCAATGAACTTCTTGAATTCGCAGCCCAGATGACCAACAGGGTTTGAAGCTGAGACCTAATGTACCTGGTGGACAATGGGCTTCAGAAAGTTGATATATATAGTAAGAACTCATTAAAGTTCATTTGGAGGTAAGAACTGAAGTTTTTTCTTCTCTTCCTCCTCTCCTCTGTGCCTCCTCTCCACTTCTTTCCTCTCCTCTCCTCTGCCTCTCCCCTCCTCTGTCCTCCCCTCTCCTTCTCTCTCCTCTCCTCTCCTTTCCTTTCCTCTCCTCTCTTCATCTCACCTCTCCTCTCCTCCTCATTATTATCAGCCTGATTAGATATATCAGACAAGAAACATAACCAAATAAACTACTTCTATTTTATTGTAAAGTTATATTAACAGAATTTTGCAAATCCAAAAGTTAAATTAAAAATAATTAAAAAAAAACTAAACCGCAGCTTTTTGATATGATGAAAATGAAACTGAAGAGTATCTACAACATTAGAATGAGAAACAACTCCTTTCACTTTTTCTCTCGGGGGGGCCTACTAAGAACAATTAAGTTGGCCCAATCTTCAACTAAATGCAAAATGCATTAAACATGAAGAAAGAACGCCACAAATGGAAAGACTTCTATTCATTTGAGTCTTTAATCTCCTTATGCTGTAATTTTTAAGGAAAGAAAAGCCATTAAGGTTGTTCAGCAGTCAGCCAGTCACACATCTTCATGGCAAAAGATCAAGCATTCGTGACAAAAAGTTCCAAAGAGGCACCTTTCTTCTGTTCCCACTTCTCTCTTGCTCTGGATTGAAACGCTTCTGAATTATTCAGACAAAATGGCTTCTCAGTTGTTGGTCCTTTAGTTGGGAAGCTATGGACATTCCACAGTTCTGTATTTAGGTATGTGGATTCTGGGCCAAGAATGAGATATCTAGGCTAAAGTACCTTGGTAGGAGAACTTCTAAACAGTAGGAAATAGAAGGGCAAATTACCAAATGGGACTGGAAAATATGAGGAGTGGGCCCCAACGGTGCTTTTTCAAAAGGCAATTGGACTTTGTTTTTTTTTGAAGATGTTTCGCTTCTCACCCAAGAAGCTTCTTCAGTTCTTCAGTACAGTCAGAACTGAAGAAGCTTCTTGCATGAGAAGTCAAACATCTTCAAGAAAAAACAAAGTCCAGTTGCCTTTTTGGAAAAATGCACTTTGGGGCAACCATGACCTGGATGACTGAGAATATCCACAAAGAGTGGGCTATTTCCTGCATTTCTACTTTCCCTGTCTAGCTTTCAGCGATATCTTATGGTCCACAGTTAGGATGCTGAAAAACACATTTCATTCTGGGTTGCTTTGTTGGTTTGTTTTTCATTTGGATGGGAAATTTATCAAGCCCAGGTTGTTGTTACTATCATTATCAGGGGAATAATTATCAGGCTACATGCATTCAAATCTTCTTTTGATATCCAAAAAACATTTTTAGCTTTTTTGACTTTCAAAAGTACAATGTGCTTACCGTGATCATCAACTTGTAGGAGATGACCAGGCTGAGACTGAGGGAGGCATCAAATGAGTCATCAGTCTTGAGTTCTTTGCTCCCACAAAAAATCCAAGTCCACCCCCCCTGAATTCCATTGACTCTTATCTACCACCAATTTGCTTTGACCATTAGTAGTTCAGATTCTTGTAGAGAGCATTAGCATACAATAAACTTATATTCATTTGAACTGCCTGGACTCCTGATTTCCTGCCCTTGATACACCTCCTTGTAGAGAGATTTCTTCCTTTTTCTGGCACTCAGAAACAAGTCGTGCAACCTTCACAAGAGAAAGTGGGAAATAAAGAGGAAATAAGAGAAAAATAAAAATAGTCTGAAATCATTTTGGTGTACAAGGGGACTTTTTCTCCGAAAATTTGATTCCAGGATAGCAGAATTGCAAAGGATTGTGAACATGAATTTGCTGGAGGAAGGAATAACACATTGCACTTCTTGTCTTGCAAAGATGATGCCAAGGCTTTTGGCATAGCAGCACAAAGATTAGTCATATTTTGTGTAGCATGTCCTATGCCCTCTTCATAATTTACTCTGAGAAAATGCCAAGGCAATACATAAATCTAATTTCGAAAACTGCTGTCGTACTCTTCTCATTTCCCCTCACTTTTTTCCTCCTGCCTTTGAAGGACAGGCGGGTACCATCAAGCTCTCATAATGTCCATTTGGGTGACTTTGTCTAAAAAGCCTTTTTTATGAGGCACAAGCTGCTTCTTATGATGGATGGCTGCAGTTGGTGGCCCAGATCTCATTTGCAGCTCAAGTTCAGAAAGACTTAATTCCCTGAACAGAACTCTGAAAAACCCTTGTAGTATCCCTGTCACATTTCCAACTCATTAGAATAAATAGAGGAAGACAGAGGATAACCTGTTTATAAAGTATCCCCTGATCTCTCTCTCTTTTTTCTTTCTTTCAGAAAATACATTTTATTTGCTGCTGAGGGATCTGCCCCAGTTTGATCTTTTGTTTCTTGTGGGCTCTTGTGTGCCTCTCTAAATTGTATGGAACAGACTGATGAGAGTCAGAAAGTAACTTTTGAGATGTTTGAAGTGAGATAACTTGTCTCGGTCGCCAAAGGGCAACCAAAAGTGAAATCTCAAGATGATCTGGATTGTTCCTAATGGAGGCAAGCAAAGGACGAAGATATGTTGAGAAAAACAATATTTGGATAAGAAAATGACCTTTGTATGTGTATGAAAAGGAGGGGACATCTGTGGAAATCTAAAAATGAACATCGAAAACAAAATTTAGGAGTAAATGAAGATGAAATACTAATGTCAGAAAACTTTTAGACTTTTTTCATTCTTCAGTGAAAACAAGGGAAGCAGACGAGTTCCATTAGCTCTGTTGTAAGGCTGGTTGTTTCCATATTCCTCCAAAGATTATCTGATTGACAGATGGCATCTCATGATTTTAAAACTAGTTTTATCAATCCAGTTGTGCCTGAAACTAATTTGAAGAACGTGTTCTTAAACATATTTATTTCATGTTCTTCCTGTCAGCTTTGGAAACGTTATTCAACGCTGCCACATAGCTTGAGCAAGTGGGAGGGGGTGATTTGAATTGAGTAGCTCTTAGTAGACAAAACAGAATTATTTTGTTAGTTCAAGGTCATAGAGTGTGATGCAGGAACAAAAAGGAACTTACTTTGGGATTGGTTCATGTGATATGATGATGAGAGAAAAGGGGATGGTTTGTAGTTTGGGATGTTGTGGGAAGACTGGGAAACTTTTAGTTTTGAGATTCCACAGATGTGCCAGGTACTATTCTAATAAAGATACTTTTGAGATGATGCCTGTCTTGGAGTTACTGATTGGAATGGAGGTTCCCTGGAACATTGACATTCCCTCCTTAGAGCCTTGGGGGTGCAGTGGTTAGAGTGCGGTACTGCAGGCTACTTCTGCTGACTGCCAGCTGCCAGAAGTTTGGTAATTCTCATCTCACCAGGCTCAAGATTGACTCAGCCTCCCATCCTTCCGAGCTCAATAAAATGAAGACCCAGGTTGTTGGGGGCAAGAGGCTGACTCTGTAAACCGCTTAGAGGAGACACTGTAAAGTACAGTGAAGTAGTATATAAGTCTAAGTCAGGGGTGGGATTCTACCGGTTTGGTCTGATTCTATAGAACCGATATCTCTGAAGATCAGCTGACATTGAACCAGTTTGCTCCAAAGATCTTTTCTTTGGTTGGGTCTGCCCGGGCTCTAGGCTGTCCTTTATTGGGCTCTAGGCTGTCCTTTATTCCCTGCTAAAGCAACCTTAGTTGCTTTGTGTGGCACAGTTGAGTGCCGCTTGTCAGCAGGAGATGGTTATTGTTTGCATGAGAAGTTGTTTTACAAGTACTGCACATGTGCATGAAGCGTGTGCGTGCACATAAAGCATGCACTCACCAAACCTGTTGTTACGCCGGTAGGATCCCACCCCTGGTCTAAGCGCTATTCCTATTATTCTTTTTTTCTTGGGACCCCTAGGTTTTGGATTCTGAGTCACTAATGCCATTTGACTACATTTCAACAGCCAGACAGGATTGGGCAGTTTGCATTTGAAAACTATGGAAAAAAAAAACTCAGTGCGTGGATTAAAATGTAAAAATGTCATTTTAGCTATGAATTAACTGAGAAACAGAAAGGTTTGATAATCTAGTGGGGACAACTTAGATATCTCCTAATACAGGAGTTCCCCAACCTGTGGGACACAGCCCACTAGTGGGATGTGAGGGATTGCAATCAGGCCATGGAAATGGCCAGCAAACTCGCATGCACTCACATTCCCACATGCACAAGCAGTGGGCAAGCACATGCATGCTCTATTTGCATGATCAATAAGCATGTGTGCACACACAGGCTTGCTGTTTGCTCGTGTGGAACCATCCCCTCTCTCCCATTAATCCATAAAGCCAGAAATGTTGGGAAACTCTATCCTAATAGGTTTGGATCTATTTTCAGCAAAAGTGCAAAAAGATAGAAATGAAATCTCAGAAGAAGAGCCTCAAAAGTCATCTCCAGCTTACACTTTGAGCTTCTCACAGTCCATACTGAAGGCTAACTTTGCAGATTCCTCAAAAGAACCAGGACAAAACTCTGAGAATTTTCCAACTGTTAATCCTATCAATTACAAGCCATTCAACATTTTCTGGTACTGTGGTGCTTTAGTGGAAACTGATGTCAAATTTTACTAGCATAAGGGATATCACTGTAACAGAGAAAGTAACTTACTAGTTTGCCTTGGGCAAGAAGCAAATGTCATTATACATAACATAACTCACAAATCTCTTGCGTCTATAAAATGGAATAACTTCATACATATCTAAAATATACCAAGTCTGAATCTGCTCAGTTTCCAAACATCACACTTGTTTCGGTCTTTCTACATAAGCTTCAATATTTGTTCAACTGAACTCTGCACAATCCTATTTATTTTAGGTATATTAACTATAATATCATTTTTGTGAGTGACATTGTAGCCTAGAGGTAAAGATGCTTATCTCCCACTTGAAAAGTTAAGAGTTCAATCCTAGGCAGCGACAGACATTTCTTTATCAGAGAATAATATGTGCTGTGAGATAATATCTGCTGTGAACTCTGTGTAGGTATCAAGAAGGGTACTTGGCCAGTAAATGTTCAGTTCCATTCAGTTTCCCCGACTCCACCCCAAATCAAGGAATTCCTAACACACACAACCTTGGGCTACTCACCACGAGACTGTGAGTTCTAGCACCACTTTAGCCAGGAAAGTCAAATGGGTGACTTTGACCCAGTCTCTCGCTCTCTCTCTGTCTCAGCTCATCTCATCTCACAGGGTTGTTCTTCTAGCAAACAGGAGGAGGAAGCAGAGGTGGTATTCAGCAGGTAGCAAAATTTTTGAGTAGTTCGGAGAACTGACAAATACTGCCTCTGACTGGCCCTGCCAACATCTATTCTCTGCCTCCTGAGTCCCAGCTGATAGGCTAGGCCTTCTTTTTTTGCCCTGCACAGGAGAACAGAGCTGGAAAGCAGGTTAGTGGAGTGGGGAGGGAATGGGGATTTTGCAGTAACCTTCCCCCAGGAATGGGGAGGAAATGGAGATTTTGCAGTAACCTTCCCATGCCACACCCACCAAGCCACACCCATCAAGCCATGCCCTGCCCACCAAGCCATGATCTGCCCACCAAGCCACACCCACAGAACCGGTAGTAAAACTTTTTGAATCCCACCACTGGGAGGAACGTGTGTTGGATATGTTCGCCACCTTGAGATATTTGTAAAAATAATTCAGGCAGGACACAAATAAATAAAATAGTACAACTTTGTTCCAACATCTCACATCTAAACCTTTAAATTATACAAAGACTCTAAGCTTAACTCCTGCTGACTCAACTCTGCTAATTCATTTAATGTTTTATTGCATTTTTATTGCATTTTTTTTCAAAGAAAGAAAAAAACTTCCCTTTCTTAGGAAATACACACAAGCAAGCCCCCACCTGAACAGAACACACCCCCAGCCAATCAGAACACAGCCAAGCCCCCACCCAATCAAGTCACACCCCCACTAGCAGTTAAAAGGAAGAAGCAGTTGCAAGCTCACATTATTCCAAGAAGCACAAAGTCGAAGACACAAGCCTGAAGATGATGAATGAGACTTCATCGAAATGTCGCCAATATACTTCCAATTTTACACAGGAGAAAACCCGAATAACCAAAGATCCACATATCTATATCTACATCTACATCTACATCTACATCTACATCTACATCTACATCTATCTATCTATCTATCTATCTATCTATCTATCTATATACATATATACATACATACACACACACACATATATATGGCATTCAGCTTTGTTCGGGTATTTTCCCACGTCATTATAGTTGTGCTTTTAATATACACACATACATACATACACATTAGTAGAAAAAAACTCCACTATTAATTGATTGCCTGACTGTTTAGAACAATGACTGAAGCCAGAGCAGACAGATGAACTCTCATGTTAAATGTCAATACTATAATTCAGCTTTGAAATAGAAGAGAGAGGGAGAAAAAAAAACATTTACAGGTCTGCTTATCATGGCAACATAATGGCAATTTACCAAGCCAAGACCTTGGAATCATCTGCCGGAAAGAGCTGCTGAGTCAACTTTATACTGGTTATAAAGGCTGGTATTGACAATTAATTTCTCACTGACATTCCAGATCTCTGGTCCTAAAAGAATAAGGATAATATCAGCAGATCTAATCCAGAAAGAGTGATTGGTGTACCAAGACCATTGTCACCTTTCCACCCCATTCAGCAGGTGGGGTGTGGGGGCCAGTAAGACCATTATAGCCAAAGCACCATGGTCAGCATATATCTGAACTCTCCATTGGTCCAGGTCAGTGACCTGTCTAGACTAGCATTCTCTGAATCGTGAAGCTGTAAAGCAAGAAAGTGATAACTCTTTTTCACTATTTCTCTCTAAAGGTAACATCTCCTTTGAAACAAAGTTAATTATTGGTGCCATGCCTGTATCATTTTCATGGTCACCTTCACTTTGAGAAGCTTGCCATTTCTTTCTTCTCAGTATAATCCACAACCCTAGTCATTCCTGATAGTGTCTCACCCAAACATTGACCATATCAGCTGCCATATCATGCTTGCACTTCACAAGCATTCAGTATCAGCTGCCATTAACTCAAGGGGGGGGGGGTGGATGGATGAATAGAATAGTGTCGCAACTACACAACACACACATTTGAAATGAAGCAAGACATAGCCTGGACTTTATTGTAGAGTTTCCCAACAGTAACGGATACACGGTAATCTGGACTATCATAGATTTTCAAAACAAGCTCACTTCATACCATGTAAAGGATTACCTTCAGCAACAAAGTTAGCAAACCTATTTATAAAACACATATATCAACTGCATGGCACACCCAGGAGAATAATTTCGGATAGGGGTATGCAATTCACGGCACGATTTTGGAGAGCGTTTGTACATCTTTTAGGTTACTCTCAAGGTCTTAGCTCTGCATATCATCCCAGCACTAACGGTACTACTGAAAGAGCTAATGCTATGGTTGAAAGATATTTGAGATCATACATCTCTTATCAACAGCGAGAATGGGCTGAGTTACTGCCATTTGCTGAAGTAGCATATAACAATGCCATACATGAAAGCACAGGATATAGTCCATTCCAAATAGTAAATGGGATAGAATTTGTTCCAATCCCCGATTTACAGTGTAATGATCAATATCCTATGAGTGTCAAAATGTGATCGAAAAAAGTACAGGATAGTTGGGATAAAGTAAAAGAGACTCTCAATAGAACAGCACTAGAATACAAACAACAAGCAGACAAGAAAAAAAAGAGTATAAAATATTCCAACCTGGAGATTATGTTTACTTATCAACTAAATAAATAAAATTACATTTAAATAGTCAAAAATTAGGACCAAAATATATTGGATCTTTCCAAAACGCAAGAGTGATAAACCCCGTAACTGTAAAACTTAAATTACCACCACGGTTACACCGAATACATCCTGTGTTTCATGCTAGTTTACTGAAGCCTGTAGAACACAGTAATATACCTCAACTTGAAGAATCTGTACTAGCTAAAGATGTGATGCTGAAATTGACAAAATCCTGGATACATAGAAAAGTGTTGCAATACTTAATGCGATGGAAGGGGTATCCTGAAACAGAGACAACCTGGGTAAAAGTATCAGATATATGTGGAAACAGACTGATAAGGCAATTTCATGTCAAATATCCAGATAAACCTGGACCATAAGTAGAGAAATAAGTAGTGATATAATATATATTGTTTTATAGACTGGTTCCTGGTAGAGGGGGATGCCTGTCGTGACTATGCAACACACGCATTTGAAATGAAGCCCTGTTGATCTGAAGAATGGCAATCCCCTTCATTGGAATAAACTCTGTATAATAATCATACATGCGGTATATTGAAAATGCTGCTTGGTTAAGATATGTGCATTAACCACGATACATGGGATTGAATTATGATGAGTAATCATAAATAATAGTGGTAATCGGGGTAATAAAGGCAATCATGGGTAATAGGGAGTAATGAGGGAAAATCATTATAAATACCGAGTTCCGGGAACCTCGGGTTAGATACGACTTTATTTTATTTACTTAGCTGTTGTCTTAGAGTCCTTGCGGAGGAAGGAATAAAAAAGAAGGTTTTGTTTTACCAAATATTGAAGCGAAGTTTGTTTTATTTTCTCCACGCATTTAGCCCAAAGAGTAGTTGAGAAATAGAATAGAATAGAATAGAATAGAATAGAATAGAATAGAATAGAATAG
>NW_020769310.1:3082130-3093449 GCF_900518735.1 Pseudonaja textilis | reverse complement strand
AGAATAGAATAGAATAGAATAGAATAGAATAGAATAGAATAGAATAGCAGAGTTGGAAGGGATATTGGAGAGGGAAGAAGGAAAGAAAAAGAAGTTATAAAGGACAGAAACAAGATATAGAGAAACAGGGCCTATTTAGAGATAATGGGTGAAAATTTAATTGAAAAAGGGATTCTGCAAAGGTACATAAGATGGTATTGTTATATTAGAAATAGAAATAATTTTAGAAAATATGAAACAATGTATGATTAAAAGGATGGATAAAATAGTTATTGTAATCTAGTGGAATGTTTGTTAATAAATAAATGAAATAAAATGAATGAGAGAATTAAATTAGGAAAGGATAGGAACATTTTAATTATTTAATGTTTTATAAAATATAAGGGAAGAAAAATAGGGGGAAAAAATTAATTACAGAAAGCTTATAAGTGTTCCCAAGGAAGTATAATATTTAATTGAAAAGAAGTGTTAAAGATGTTAACACTTTAATTAATATTAATGATAAAACTGAAGTGGAATGGAATGAGTGTTTTAATTACATATATTTATAATCACTTTTTAAGAATATAGTGTGTATTTTAAGAATGTACCAAGCAAAATTTGATTGGAATTTATGTATTATATTGAATGTTATAACCTCAAGGTATATATTGAAGCTTAAATAAGAGTTGAATGGATAAAATTAAAAGATATAGAGGTGTCATACTCCAATTAGTAACTACAGGAGAAACTTTGTTTAATGAGAAAAGAAAATATGAAATTGAAACAGGACAGACAAAAGTATAAATATAATGATTTGAACTGAGATGAGATAATTAAAATAAAATTGAGAAAATTAAGAGAGGAGAAAAACTATGTAGAGAATGTAAAACAGTAATAAGATATGGAATAAAACATAAAAGTGAGCATGAAATTGAGTTTGTGTCTGTATGAAGAAGTGTAACCCGGGACCATGCTATTTTCAAAAAAAGATGTTTTATTTGTTTTTGGGTTTTTTTGTGAAAACCCAAATAAAATTTTCGGAAAAAAAAAAGAAATAGTCAGCTATTGCCTTCTGAAATGTTTAGTCTTATCTGGAGTTTTCTTCTGGTCTTTCATTCAATTATCAACCATGCTGCCACTGGCTGTGACTATCCTGGTGACTTCAGAAACACATCCATATTGTTTGATTGGTAACAACACAGCACAGAAGTGGTTCTCTTGAAGGGTTTTTTTCCTCAACTTCCCAGTTTAGCTTATAGCAAAGGGACTTCCTTCAAGTCTCCCCTCCATCTTGTAAGCAGGTTGAAGACAGCTTAGCTTTCCAAACTTTAAAATGGAAATACACATGCTATCAATGCTATTTTTCTAAACTAAAATGAATGTCAGATCTTTCATTTATTTCAGGGGTATCAAACTCATGTTGTCACGGCAGTGTCACGTGACATATCTAGACTTTTTTCCCCCTTTGCTAAACTGGGTGTGGGCATGTCACGCATCTGGCCCATGGAACAGGACTTTGACAGCCCTGATTTATTTTAAGGAATCAGCGTTCACCCTTAGTACACCAAGTGCTGTTACTCTAAGCCCACTGATCTGGGAGTAAGTCAAATTCAAGAAGATGTAGCCCTGAGTTGAACATTGATCATATGATACATTCAGAGGTGGTATTCAGCAGGTTCTGACCAGTTCTGGAGAACCAGTAGTAGAAATTTTGAGGAGAACCAGCAAATACTACCTCTGACTGGCCCCGCCCCCATTTATTCTCTGCCTCCCATTGAGTCCCCGCTGATCAGCTGGGTCTTCTTTGGTTGCCCTGCACAGGAGAATGGAGTTGGAAAGCAGGTTACTGGAGTGGGGTGGGAATGGAAATTTTACAGTATCCTTTCCCTGCCATCCCCACCAAGCCACATCTACAGAACTGGTAGAAAAAAAAAATTGAATCCCACCACTGGATACATTCAGGGGTGGTATGCTACCGGTTCTGCCCGACTCTATAGAACCAGTAGCTCTGAAGAACAGCAGACACAGAACCGGTTCTGTGTCTGCTGCTGTTCAGCCCACCTGCCTGCCTGGGCTGCTAGCTGAGCTTTATTTTCTGCTTTTTCAACCTCAGCTGCTTTGTGCGGCAGAGCTGAGGTTGAAAAAGCAGTAAAAAAAAAAAGAGCTTTTTCACATGCTGCTCAACCACACGCAGAGCTTATCAGCTGTCCAGGCAGCACAGCTTTAGGTGTATTACATGCGCGCAAAACATAATCACCAAACCAGTAGCAACACCAGTTGAATCCTACCCCTGGATACATTCCTGTGGTTGCTTGCCATTCAGCTTCCCTCTTTGATGCATAGTATTTGAAGTACGGTTTATTAAAATAAGGTTTTAAAAATAAGGATACCCAAATACCGTAGGATAAGGATATTTGGTTGTATTCTAGGACATCTGTTCAATATAAGACTGCATTTATGTGCCAGATCACAAATATACTTTTTTTCACAGAAGGAAAAAAGGCATGTAGGATTAATGTCGCAGCTTCCTTTCCTTCCACACAGATGCTGTTTTTGTTAAGGGACCCTTGATGAGCAAGTGAACATCTGCTGCAAACATCATATGCAGAAGAGATGCAAGGATTTAAGATTTGATTAAAGCCAAGACACCCTCTAAAAATCTTCAGACTCACATTACAGGAGACTGTAATAATATCTTTCCAAATTAATACTATCTTTCCAAGTTTTTAAAAAAACCTCAGAGTCACTTGTAATCACCGAATTATAAACACAACAAAACAAATGTTATTGAAAACAACTGGAAATTAGCCATTTAAACCTAAACAAAAAATAACAGCTTAAAAGGAAGATTGCCAATAAAAAAAACCAATTAGGAGTCTTTGTCCATTTAAGTGTGTGTGTGTGTGAGAGAGAGAGAGAGAGAGGGAGGGAGGGAGGGAGAGAGAGAGAAAGAAAGAGAGAGAGAGAAAGAGAAACTGAAAGTGATAAAGTCCCAGTTAATAATGTCTTTGCCAATTTCTTGTACCTGCTATCTGTCAAATAAAGTTGGGAAGGGATCCCTTAGCTTCCCAAGTGAGTGACCCATTAGTTAGAATGTAGTATAGCAGGCTAACTCTGCTCACTGTCAGGAGTTCGATCCTGACCTGTTCAAGGTTCACTCAGCCTTCCATCCTTCTGAGGTAGGTAAAATAAGGAGCTAGATTGTTGGGGGCAATATACTGATTTTGTAAACTGCTTAGAGAGGGCTGTAAAGGCACTATGACTCTGTATATGAATCTATTCCCATTTCTTTGGGGCAATGGTATTTGGGCTACCAAACTCAAAATGTCCACTAGATCGCAGCAAAAGGTGGCTTTAAAAGTGCAAAGGAAACAAATATATTTTCCCCCCACTTCCATTTAGCTTGCTTTTCTTCTTCTGTTGCCTTTCTTGAGTTGTGTGTCAGATGGTCTTCTCCATTTAACAGGAAATCTTCTTCTCCAAGTTTATAAAATCAGGAGAGATGGAATGATAAGATGTGGGGTCAACCTATTCTCCAAAGTACCTGAAGGCAGGGCAAGAAGTAATGGATGGAAACCAATCAAGGAGAGAATCAACCTAGATCTAAGGAGAATAAACCACTGGAATTACTTGCCTTCAGAAGGTATGGGTGCTCCAACACTGGAGGATTTTTAAACAGATATTGGACAGCCATTTGTCTGAAATGGTATATAGGGTTTCCTGCTTGAGTGGGGGGCTGGACTAGAAGACCTCCAGGGTCCTTTTCAATTCTGTTATTCTGAATGAAGATCATCATAAGATGGTGACCCTAGGAACGTAAGAACATAAATTGTACTCTACTGAATCAGACCACGAACTATCTAGTCCAGAAGTCTCTGTTGATTGGCTCTGTCAATATACTGAAACTTGGGGCTGGTTCTTCAGAACTAAGATTATCTTGGCCTCTGTACTTCTCATTCCTAGGGTGAAGAAACATCTAAGAAGGGCCCTGAGGTGCTTCTCCTTTCTGGAATCAAAAGAAGAGTGGAAAATCTCCTTTCAAAGGAAGGCAACATTCAGCTATTTGGGGCTTATGAACATTTATAAAATACAGATAGTCCTTGACTTATGACCAGAACTGAGTCATAAGCACATAAAATTTCTGTTGCTAAGTGAGACATTTGTTAAGTGAGTTATGCTCCATTGTACGACCTTTCTTTCCACATTTATTAAGTGAATCACTGCGGTTGTTAAGTTAGCAACCCAGAGGCTAAGTGAATCTGGATTCCCTGTTGACTTTGCTTGCCAGAAAGCAACAAAAAAGTTATCCGAGGACCATATGAGTCAGTTGCCAAGCAGCTTAATTTTGTTCACGTGGCTACAGGGATGCTGCAATGGTCATAAGTGTGAAAAAGTCACTTTTTTTTTTTCCAGTGCTGTTCTGATTTTGAACGGTTACCAAATGAAAGGTTGTAAGTTGAGGATGGCCTGTATATATAAAAAAAATGTTAAGGTAATGTGGAATTCAGAAGCTGAATATAGGTTTGAAAAATACGATAGATGGATTGAAGAATCAAAGGAAGAAGGGTTTAGAATTGAAAAAAAATGTTCTGATTAACCAAGAACCTGGAAAATGGGGAATTGGATAGTGGACAGAAATGAAACTAATGTCCGTGACTTTGAAACCTTGGGCGTACAGAAGCCAGGCTGCCAAGCAGAAAGCAAAGAGACGTAATTTGATATGAATAAAGAAGCTTTATTGCTAGAAGACGATCTCTTAGAATATTTAATATTTTAATAGCATCTTTGAAATGCACGATAATTGCTTTCATTATTAATTTGAAAAATGGATGTAAAATATGTTTATTCTGCCTGGAAACATCATTACAACTGATTTTGTGCGGGGGGGACAACAAAACAGTGCTGGTTACATTTTAGTAATTCCAGATAAACAATAAACAAGTTGTTGAATTCTGACTGAGAAACTGAAAAAGTCTCTCTCTCTCTCTCTCTCTCTCTCTCTCTCTCACACACACACACACACACACACACACAGAGACAGACACACACACACACACACACACACACACACTTGTATCCCTGCACACAGACGAACAAACACAGAGACACATACATGTTTCCTTTCTTCTTCTCCTCTTTGGTCTCCTGGATTTGAGGAATAAGAACAGATTAGGGCAAGGGTGTCAAACTCAAGGCCCCAAGGGCCGGATTCAGCCATGAGGTGCTTAGATCTGGCTGCGGGGCTGCCATGGAAACAGGGAAGAACCGTCCCACAATGCCTCTGCCAGCAATAATAGCACAGCGCTACAGGAGGCCATTGTGGCTGAAAACTGAGCTTGGGAGCCCATTTTTGTTGACAGAGCACTCTGGCCACCACAGGTGCCCCCAACACGAATGACATCAAGCTGGACATACCCACTGACCATGCCCCCCCGCCACAACCTGATGCCACTCTCAATGAAATTGAGTCAGAAATGGCGTAGGATCTCCTGCTTGGGCGGGGGGTTGGACTAGATGACCTATAAGGTCCTTCCAACTCTGATTATCTGCTATCTAAGTTTGACACACCTGTATTAGGGGGTCAAAGACCAAGGGCCACGTACCTTACCATGCACACACCCCAAAGGTGCTTTTTCAAGAGGCAACTTGACTTTCTGTTTTTTCTTTGAAGACATTTTGCTTCTCACCCAGGAAGCTTCTTCAGCCCTGAACAAGCAGCAGAAGACTCTTGGATGAGTAGCAAAACATCTTCAAAGAAAAAAACAAAAAGTCTATCGCCTCTTGAAAAAGCACTTTTAGGGCAACCGTGACCTGGATGACTGAGAATCTCCAGAGACATTTACTAAGCACACAAATCCTCAGGATTTGGGGTTTTTTTTCCCCCCTATTGTTCTCTGTCCCTGTTATTCTGCCACAGCTCTAATTTATTCCCAAATCATAAAATGTGGGGGAAAGACAGCCCGTCTAACTTCCAGACAATGGCAGCCCAACTGCTGCTTGGCACCCCTGCCTGTGCAAAATTGCAAGATTCCCCTTTCAAGAGAAGGAAATTGTTTTATTAATGCCATTAGAGGGCACTTAGATAACAGGTAACAAGATGTGAGTGAAAAAGAGAAGTTTCTCAGTTTGATTCATGTCAGCTCTTAGAAGGAGATGAGGGCGGGGGCAGAAAAAGAAGAAAGACAGAGAGTGGATGTTGGAAATAATAAGGTGTAAAATGTCTGAAGTCGGCTGCCAGGCAGCTAATATACTAACTCACATTAAAAGATGTGCAGATCTGCAGGGCGAGCCACCACTTTGACTCTGGCGATATTTCTACCAAGCAGAGGGATATTGCAGTGGAGATATTTTATCAAAGACACAATCGTTTGCCAAGGAGGCAGTGGGATAATGACCCACCCTCATCATTGAAAACCCAAAACAAGATCCAAAAGAAGACCACCAAATAAAGGGCACTTTTCCCAAAAACAGGGCAAAAGGAAAAAGCGTTGGTTTTGGTGGTGAAGAAATGAAAACAGTAAAAGCAGTAAAAAAAAAAAACTTCCATCACTGGAGATTTTTAAGAAAATATTGGACAGCCACTTGTCTGAAATGGTATAGGATCTTCTGCTTGAGTAGTGGGTTGGAGCAGAAGACCTCTGTTGGAAGTTAGCACCCACCCCTCTCCTACAAAAATGAAATATTTTAGGAAATACTAAAAAGGCAGAATATTTCCCCTAAAAAGAAGTAGAAACTCAGAGAGGCAGAAGTTCATCCCACACCTTAGTTAATGGGCGGTCCCTTAAGGCCTGGGCCAGAACATTCTACATAACAAAGACCTCTACCCATCTCACCACCTGGCCTGGGAAGATTGCATTAGCCAGCACTCAGGTGAAGCCATGTAGTCCAGACAAAGCCTACAATGTTAGCTAAAAACCCCGCCCCTGGGCGTCTGACAGCCAATGGGATACATTTCTTACACAGGAACAGGAAACACTAAGGTGAGGCCCAACAGAGGGTATAAAACTAAGGGTTTCTCAGCATCTTGCCCAGTGGTGGGATTCAAATTTTTTTACTACCAGTTCTGTGGGCGTGGCTTGCTGGGCATGGCAGGGGAAGGATACTGTAAAATCTCCAGTCAGAGGTGGTATTTGCCGGTTCTCTGAACTACTCAAAATTTCTGCTACCGGTTCTCCAGAACTGGTCAGAACCTGCTGAATACCACCTCTGATCTTACCCCTTCTTCTTTTCCTTCACCCAACATCTTGAAGCATGTAATCGTCCTTTTCACTTTGGAGCTCCAAGCCATGTGGTCCTCCTGTCCACCATTAAATCATCCTTCCAAGCAGTCACCATGTTTCCAGTGTCTTTCTTCCCCCACTTGGAACTGAACCCAGAAGGATATTCCTTCCAATACCCACAAGGTCACTTCCAGCTCTATTCGGATTGGTTGATAAATGGTAAGAGCAGAGAGATCTGCAATTTTTTAAAAAAGGTGAAAAGAAGGGCTTGCAAAGCAGAAGTCAAAGGTTTTCTTGGTATTTTGTAGAGAGGCCAGCTCTGGCATTTGAAAGAGAATCAAAAGGCTTCACTGCCCTCAGGTTTATTCCTTGCCCTCCAAACAAACATCACTGTTCATCCCTTGAGACAAATTCACAGAAAAAAAATAGTTCTAATACTGTATGGTTTAAGTATAGTGTTGAGTCATCCTCTCCTCTCCAATAAGAATCATGAGAATAAATTTTGTCTGAAATCTAATTATGCTTATTTTATTTAATCTCACGAAGCATCTAAGAATCCTCCAACTGTATTTCTCGTGTTTCATTTCTTCTTGAAATGCTATATACATAAATAATGTAAATTCTCACCACAGTTTTTTATTATTCTGAATAAGCTTCTTAGAATATTTTAGAAATGCATCACACTAATTTTCCTATATTCTTCTATTCCTGTTGGAATTCTATATTTTTTATGGAACAGGATAAAAGGATAACTTTCTCCTTCTCCAATCTTAGTTGGCACCACAATTTTTTTTCTCTCTCTCTTTTAAATTGTTCAGACTCAAACAATCCAACCAATCGTGAACCACAAAATAAAGACCTGTTCATTAAAGATTGTTTGTTATAGATAGTTATTCAAATATATTTTAAAACTTTATTGCACTCCTACAACATGCTAAATTTAATTTTAACCATGATGATAATAGTTGGCTTTAATATGTTAACAGACCTATTTGGTTGGAGTCCAAAGTACTCTGCAACCCAAACAAAGGATTAAGTCAGTAAATTACCATAAATGTGTTGAACAAACATAATTATTATGCATTAAATTTGACTATGTAACGTCACTTGGGATAGCTCATGGAAAAAGAGAAAGTAAGTGGAAAAAAATATACACAAACACACATAGGGTATACTGTAGGTTTACTGAGTTTCAGATGCAATGAAAAAAACCTGTTTTCTGTTTTCCATTTATATGATACGATTTTACATTTCATGCATTGCACTTTCTATTATGCAATCTCATTTGCCACTAAATAATATATAATGTATAATAAACATTTCTTTTCCCCCAATTGTTCTGTTAAATCCAGGGTTTACTGCACATGTAAATCAGGTTATGAAAATGGTTAAGGGGTTTGACTGGCACTGGAGAAATCAAGTTTCAAGTCTGCCCTTAACCTTGGAAATTCAATGGATGGCTTTGGTCCAATCAGCATGTTCTCTCAGCAAACCCCGGTTCGCATGATTGTTGTGAAGAAAAATTGGAAGAGGCAGTGTTAGGTAAATTGTCTGGAGCTTTTAAAGAAAGAGTAGAATATGAATATAAGAAACCAGGAAATGAAGATGGCAATAAAAAAAGAAAGTCCTTGTGAATGAAATGAGAATTATTAGACCTTTGAAGAATTTCTAATGAGATTTTTCTGTGTCTTGAATGTAAGATTGTGACATGAATGTAAACTTATAATGAATCTGGACTCCCACACCTTTTTCATTGCTATTGATTGTCTGATTTTGGAAGTAATACAATAAACCATGCTGTCTGCTGTTTAATACTATTCCTTCAGTGTCAGACATCAGAAAATGCTAGAATAATAAGGATAGGTATTTAAAAGATAAGAAAATGCTTTCTATTGAGTCAAACTTTCGATCTATCTAATTCAGAAATTGAAACTCTATTCCAGGGGCCTTCAAACATGACAGCTTTAAGACTTGTGGACTTCAACTCCCAGAATTCCTCCTCCAGTCATGTCAGCTCAGGAATTCTGGGAGTTAAAGTCCACAAGTCTTAAACTTGCCAAGTTTGAAGAGCCTTGCTCTATTCAGTATTTCTTTTGAGTCACATCACAGGTTCACCTCGTTCAATATTTTATTCTGAGTTATACTAATTGACCCATCTGATACAGTCTTGTTCTCCATGTGATAGCCAGTAGCCCTACTGTCTGGGAATAGAAATCCAACATACCTTGAAGGACCTAGACCAAGAGTGTCAAACTTGACGCCCGGAGGCCAGATTCGGCCTGCGGGGTGCTTAGATCTGGCCCACAGGACTGCCTGGAAATAATGAAGGACCAGCCTGTGGTGCCTCTGCCAGTGAATACAGAGCTCAAGAAGGCGGTGCACAGCTTTCTGAGTTCTGTTTTCACTGGCATAGGGCTATAAGAGGCCATTGCAGCTGAAAACAGACCCTGGGAAGGCCACACACGCCCCTCCTGAGCTCTGTTTGCTGTCAGAGGGCTAGCGAAACAAATGACTAACAAAAGTATGTTTGATCACAAGGCAAGGAGGCATCTTGACAGACTAGAACACTGGGCCCTCTCTAACAAAACGAAGTTCAATGTAGAGAAACATAAAGCCCTACACTTAGGCAAGAAAAAACAAAAGTACACATATAGACTGGGTGAAACCAGGCTCAATAGCAGTAACCGTGGGAGGGATCTTGGGGTCTTAATGGACAACCAGCTAAATAGGAGCCAGCAGTGTGCAGCAGCAGCCAAAAAGGCTAATGCAATCCTAAATTGCATCAACAGAGGAATACAATCAAGATCAAGTGAGGTACTAATATCACTCTGTAAAGCCTTAGTAAGACCGCACCTAGAGTCCTGCATCCAGTGTTGGTCACCACACTATACAAAAGATGTTGAGACTCTAGAAAAAGTACGGAGAAGAGCAACCAGGATGATTAGGGGACTGGAGACTAAAACATATGAAGAATGGTTACAGGAACTGGGCCTGGCTAGTCTAGGGAAGAGAAGGACCAGGGGAGACATGATAGCAGTCTTCCAATATTTGAGGGACTACCACAGGGAGGAAGGGATCAATCTATTTTCTAAAGTGCCTGTAGGCCAGACAAGGAATAATGGATGGAAATCAAACAAGGAGAGATTTAACCTGGAAATAAGGAGAAGATTTTATTTTTGCATAAAAAACAGATGTTATATTAAAAAAATTTCCCCAAATCAATACTTCCTGCATCAGGATTAATGATGACAAACAATAAAAGATGTGAATCCATCCTTCATGTTCCCTGTTCATTTTGACCAAGTGGTACCCCTCCTTCTGAGTTTAGAGCTTGAAATAGAGTCATAAAATTAGGGACTGAATGTTGGATTTGGTTTCTGTCTATACATGTGTTGTCTATGATGGAAGGTAAAGCTTTAAAAAAAAAATAGCTGAAGAACATCTGAGAAGATAATTTTGTTTTGCTTTTTTCTGTTATGTTTTGAATGCTTCTAATAATGTTCAGAACAGAACTGTGGGTCATTTTGATTCTACCAACAACCTTTTAGTATTTCAGATATCAAAGCAATGAAGGGTGCTTTCTGCAAGTTAAACTTGAAAAGATCTCATCTTGAAAAGTTTTTTTTTAATCTGAATTGTTTGTGAGAATGATTTTGCGATAAGAGCTTCTTCATCTGGATTCACAAGGGGCCTTTGATAGGGAGAAAATCTGACCAGAGAACAAGCCTTCGGAATTGGGTACTGACAGATTGGTACATTCTTCTTTCATAAAAGAGCCTTCTACTACCAGTGGAAAAATCATGTAGCAATGTTATACAACATGCATATGAGCAAAATCCCTCTTTGTATTGTGAAAGAAGATGATTATAAATTCCGCAAGTTAATCCCAGTAGGAGGGGAGGGGGAGTGAAGTACTACATGCCACAAAAATGAGACTGGATCTGGATCTCCCTTTGTTTTGTAATGATTCTGAATTGTTCAACTTTTGCTTTTATCCTCCCATCTGCTTTGTTTACCATGCATGCACACAGAAGCTTAGCTGTTCAAAGCACAAATATGTATCATCTTACTTTCTGAACTTGAAATGTCACACAGTGGTTAAAAATACACTTTACCC
>NW_020769310.1:3024212-3082030 GCF_900518735.1 Pseudonaja textilis | reverse complement strand
GGGGGGGGAGGAGAAGGAGAAGGAGGAGGAGGAGGAGGAGGAGGAGGAGGAGGAGGAGGAGGAGAAGGAGAAGAAGAAGAAGAAGAAGAAGAAGAAGAAGAAGAAGAAGAAGAAGAAGAAGAAGAAGAAGAAGAGGAGGAGGAGGAGGAGGAGGAGGAGGAGGAGGAGGAGGAGGAGGAGGAGGAGATGTTTTGCTCCTCATGTTTATGGAGATTTTCAGTCATCCAGGTCATGGTTATCCCAAAGGTGCTTTTTCTACATAAACATTTTTATTAAGTTATTAAATATTATAAAATACAAAAGTAAATAAAAGAGCAATGAGGAGGGAAGAGAAAAGGCAAAATGTAGTGAAGAAAGGTCAGGAAAAGAAAAGAAAAAGTAGCACTGACTTTCAACTCTCTCTGTTGCAGTAAAATAGGGCATTAACATCAAATCACAGTTTTTAGTTTTTCCATAATACTAAGAACAAGTCATTTCTATAAAGATCGATCAATCTAATCTATTAAAAAAGTCAAAATTACATTATTTCCCACATCAGGCATGAAATTCAGAAGTGGTTTCCATGTGGAGACAAAAGTACGTATGTTCTTTTCTTTAATCAGTCAGTTCTGCCATTTCAGTCAACTCCATCAACTTCTGCAACCATTTTTCCATGGTGGGCATCAAAGTGCCTTTCCATTGTTGCGCATACAATGGTCTTGCAGCTGTCAACATGTATAGTAACAAAGTTCCATTTTCTTTTCTCCAGTTCTTTTTCCATTAGTCCCAAAAGAAAAAAAATTCTGGTTTCATTTCTATCTCCATTTTCAGGATTTTCTGTATCAGAGTGTGAATCATACTCCAATTATTATTATTTTTTGCTTTAATCACATGTCCGCCACAGATGATTAAAAAGTCCCTTCTTTATTCTTATACTTCCAACATCCATTTCACATACCTTTATATATTTTAGATAGCTTATCTGGTGTTAAATAATAGCTTTTTGGATGAGAAACGAAACATCTTCAGAGAAAAAACAGAAAGTCCAGTTGCCTCTTGAAAAAGCACCTTTGAGATTTTGCTTCTCATCCAAGCAGCTTGATCAGTTCCGATGGTGGGGCTGGATGGAAGGATGGTATTTCTCTACAGTCATTTGTTTGTTAAAGCATTCTGTGATTGGTTAACTCAAAGTAGCCTCAAGAACTCTCAGGGAGAGTACTAATGATCAGATGACTGCAAAGAACCACCATCCTTCCATCCAGTCAGCACCTATTCTCTCAACTGTCAGTACTTATCCTTCCATCTCCCTGCCCTCAGAACCAGTGAAGTTTCTCGGATGAGAATTGAAATGTTTTCTTCTCCCTCGAGGAAAGAAACAGTCCAGTTGTCTTTGGAAGAAAAAAAAAAGCACCTTTAAGACACTCATTCTGTCCATCACTGTCCTTGCAATGCTGGTAGGGATCTTTCATTGAGCCATTTTTCTTGGGTGACTTATAGCATCTGGCTGGAACTTAAGTAGAAAAGAGTGGAATTTGTATTGTTAGGTCACCATGAATGTCATGATCCTTTAATCATGGCTGGCTAGAGATACTTAACGGTATGCATCGTATTTAAAAGAACTCAAGGATGGAACTGAGTAGTCATGCTGATAGGATGATAATGTTAACAAAGAACCGTAGAGACTTAATTGTTGAGAAGCACCTTTTGACTCTAGCAGGGTCCAGAGGGAAGGAGAGATGATATTCCTCTAGAAAGAATCTCTCGTGAATCACAATTCCCAGGATTTCAGAGAGATCTATGGTACATCAGTAGTTTTAATCTGTAGCATAACCTTGTAATTATGTTCAGGGCACTGAGTCTTCAGAGAACATGCAAGGTTACCAACTAGTTTAACATCTGGAGAATCAGAGGAATCCACACAGCAAAAGCCAGCAATGACTAAAATTTGTGTAGCAAGTGATACAATCAAGGTTTTTCTCAAGTGTCTGGAGGCTACAGCTGACCCCTGGGAAGATGGAGTAGGTACAGGTTTTGAGGTGGCATGAATCTGTCCATCTTTGCACTCTCCCCAACAGAGCTGGTGAAATCTTTTGCACATTCATCCTTTTCTCTTCTTTCTGTAGTATTTATATTAGTACATCAGACAGAATCTAGCTTAGTAATTTTAATGCTGGGTCAGCGGTGGTTTCGTTCTTTGTTTAATTTCTTATTGCTGTTGTAGGTTTATTAGAGGAAGATCAAAACAAAATAAGAGACATTCTTGCCTGTGACTTGTATGACACTAAAAGATCTTGGGAAGCATAAACATAAGATGTGAATAAAGAAAAAAACGTTGGGTTTTGTAAAAGATGGTGATGAATCAAGGAGTAAAAAAAAAATCTTGATTGCCATCATTGAAGCATAATTGGGACAAGTTTTCTATGAAATACTTGTATTAGTAAAAACAAAACACTGTGTGCCTAACTTTGGCAAGTGTATTTGATTTGTACATCTGTCAACTCAAAAACATTTCTCTGGTCTTTTAGAATTGCCAGCAGAAAGGGAGTGCGGGAAGTAGTGCATTCCTTAAATGCTTCATAGATAATTGCTAGGCGGCCGAAGCTTTTGGCACGCAAGATTATTACTGGAGAGCATGATCGATGACTCTTGGCTATGGATGTGTCCCATTGGAGAATATACATCCAGGAGGTGGGGGAAGACCAGGGTCAAGGGTGAAATGAATTATGTGTCTCAGAGTCGGCTACACCCAGGTAGCACCAGCATGTCCACTCCTACTAAATCTTTTTACACTGAGAGATCTGGCTAGAGACTCATGATTTAAATGGGGCTGGATGCCATAGTCCTGACAACATCAACTTTCCCCAACTTAGCATTTTTCATATTTATTGTGCCTGTTTAGGAATTCTGCAAGTTACAGTCCCAAATCATCAAGAAACTTCATTTTTCTAGAAGACTCCTTAAAACTAACTTGTACAATCATGCCCTATTATTACTATCTCCTTGTAGGCTCCGTGTTTGAAAATCACCTGAGGCTGAAACCCACTGATGTATGAATATTAATTTGTTCCACATTTACTACAGACTTTCCTTTTATGAAGTTCAGAATAATGTTGATCCTAACATTTAGTCTCCTGAAGAAAAAATAGAATGGAAACAATATGTACCTTCACTGAACATCTCACTCCTTGTTCTGATCTTCTATGAGTAACCCCACACCTTGGAATCCTACCAAAATGTAAATAAATTATCATAATAGTAAGTAATATATAATAACTTCTTCAAAGTTTTTGCCAAAGAGACAATTGGGATATAGGCTGACTTTGCCTTATGATTTGTCACTTCTAGAGATCTTCTGAAATTATGATAGACCCACAAAAGGGATAGTGGCAAAGATTATGAGGTTAGAAGATCAAAAGTAATTATCTGAAAAATATGGATCTTAAGAAAATATCAAATATTAGATAAAATATGACTAATATGAACTCTACGTGATTTTATATTATTATATTAAGTTAAGGTATGGAGTGACATTATGAAGGATTTTTGAAGGTGGGAAAAATTGCAATTATCATTGTCTGGAAGATTTTCTGAGGTAAAAATGCAAGTGTTACCTAGAATAACGGCTTTATTCCAGACAATGGCTCTTTTGAGAAATGATGCACATTTTAAACAATGGCCAGAAAATATATCCAGATGTTATATGGAAGGACAGGAAACCAAGAGTTAAATATAAAGTCCTGCAAGATATAAAGGAAAAAAGGAAAATTAGAATTCCAGACTTTTAATTCTAATGTTTCAGCCTGCTGTTTGGTCTGGATGAAAGAATGGCTGTTGCTAAGAAATATGTGAATGTTACAATTAGAAAGTAGGGCACAATGGCTCGGCCGTTAAACACACTGAGCTCGTCCACTGGAAAACTGACAGCATGGATTCAAGACCCGTGCACCACACTACATTCCTTGTCCTAGCTCCTGCCCACCTAGCAGTTTGAAAGCATGCAAACGTGAGTAGATAAATAAATATTGTGGTTTGCTGGCAGCCTGTACAGGCAGCAGCAGAATCAGACAGTTGAGAAGAAAGGGGACCAGTCCAGGAGTCTGGAGAGGACTCGGGCGAGGGTCCTGCATCCAATGCAGAGATGGGGCCAGGACCATCAGGGAGTGGGGTGCTTCCTCCAGAGCCTTCAGAGTCTGGCAGCAGCGAGGCAGAGGACCCAGGGGGGCCTGTTCCCAGTGCACATGTGCACAGAACTGCTAGAAGGCGAGAGCAGCTGAAACAAAAGGGGCAACTTGGGAGTAAGGCTGGGAGGTGATTGTCCCTCCCATAAGGTATAAAGGACAGACAAAGATGATGAAACCTTTGCAGGAAGCAAAGGAGTTCGTTCAGTTCAGTTTTTCTTTTCTAGTTCATTTGATACTTCTATTGACAGCACTTCACAGAAAAGAAAGGTGGGTGCTTATCTTGAGGGACTGTTTGAGATTAATTCCAGGTGGGAATGAAAACAATTCCCAGCATTGCGATAAAATAAGACGTGTTTTTAAAATAAGCCTGTGCGTAATTACGGTCTAGGAAGCCTCGGTCAGAACAATAGGTACCACTTCATTGGGAAGGTAACAGTGTTCTGTGCGCTTTGGGCTGATGGCCATGCTGGCTACATGACCAGGGAAATTGTCTTCAGACAACGTTGGCTCCTTCAGTCAAGAAACAGAGACAAACTGTTAGAATTGGACACGATTGACAGGGAATCCTTTACCTTTTTACAATTAGAAAAACACAAATTTCAGGTGGCATGGTTTTTTTATGGTATGCAAAAGTTAAAGTCAAAAATTAGTCCGAGAAGAATGCCATATTAAGAATATGGATCAGATATACTGCAAATCCTGCTGTGCCCCAAAATATTATTATTTTATTATTATTTTATAGAACAGAAACAGCAAGCAAGGATAAAGGCTAAGATATCAAGACTTGCTAGTACAGGAAAATTAAGAACTTAAGATGAAATCAAGAGAACAATTGACTGCAGAGGGATTTACTCTTCAATGGTTTTTTTTAATATACACATAATTAAGGGAGAGGTTTAATATGGCTAAAAAGATTTCAGGAAGATAACAGTATGTAATGGAATTTGAAATGGAATTATGTACAAATGATGAACTTGTAATTGCTAAAATGTATAAACTTGTGTTAAGATTTGAAATGGAAGAAGAAACTATGATAAAATGGGGTAAGAATTTTGGTAATAATATGCAGATGAATGGTGGAAAAGAATGTGTCTAAAAGACTGAAATTCAATTGCCTTACAAGTTAAGAGAGAATTTGCATAAAATGATAATGCTGTTGGTATACGACAGCAGGAAAATTAGCAAGGATGTAAAACATGTTTCTAATTGCTGCTGGAAATATATTTTTCCTTGCATGGTGGATGTGTGAGAAAGAAAAAGAAAGAAAGAACACAAACGCACATGATGCTGCAGAAAGTTTTAAATAATTTTAACAATAATGAGGTACTTTTCTTGTTGGGATTTATTGATAGACAATTGGAAAAGACTCATGGATAATTGATTTTACATATGGTAGCTACAATGAGGCTGTTATATATTCAAAGATGGAAAAATACAAAAACATCCCCAATGGAGGAATGAGTTGTGAAGATGCCAGAACTTGGAGAAATATCTGCTTTGACTTTTAAGAAGGAAAAAACAATTAACTTCTGTAAAACACTGGAAATCTTTTATGGTGGTTTATGTCAGGTGCAAAGAATTAGGACCAAGCGTCAAGTTCCAGTTAAGCTGATTTATTGCTCATGTCTGAACATAAGGAGCGAGTCAACAAACAGCATAAATTTGGCATTAGATAAAAATTAATAGAATTCAAGAGGAATGGACTTGGAATCCTTATGGGAATATCACGACTCTAGGCTGATTTCTCTCTTGACTCCACCCCGCAGGCTCTGCCTGTTCTTCACCTTGTCAATTTCAAAATGGATCTAGGCTGCCACAGCCATCTTTTCATTTCTTAGCTTGTCACACTGTATTGGTGTGGGGAGAGGGGCCTGGAATGTCAGACCAGACAATAACAACAGATTGTCCCAAGGGAACAAGATCATCTCAACAGGTGCTGAACAGAGACTGGAAGGAGTTGCCAGGGAGATGCCAAAACATCTAATTGGACAATGGGACCTGTGACAAGGAGGGAGGAAAATATCTTTTCTTTAATTATACTAAAACCATGGGTAATAGTTTTGGTTTTGGTTTTGCTTTCATGCCTGCTGAAATGATGCACTCAATAAAACTATTTGAGGAATGTGATCATTTCAGAATGCTGACATGGTTGGCTTTAGTCATGGGATTCAAAAATTTTTTACTACCAGTTATGTGGGCATGGCTTGGTGGCGTGGCATGGCTTGGTGGGTGTGGCAGGGGAAGGAAACCGGAAAATCCCATTCCCTCTCTACTCCACTAACCTGCTTTCCAGCTCCGTTCTCCTGTGCAGGGCAACAAAAGAAGACCCAGCCGATCAGCTGGGACTCAGGAGGAAGAGAATAGGGGCCAGGGCAGTCAGAGGTGGAACTTGCCAGTTCTCCAAACTATTCAAAATTTCTGCTACCGGTTCTCCAGAACTGGTCGGAACCTGCTGAATACCACCTCTGGTTGGGTTCATCAGTTAGAACTTTGATACTCCTACATTTTTGCTGAAAATGGATAAAAATGAACTGGTGATTTCTGTATTTACTGGTTTCATATGAGGAGAAGGGAATTACGTTACATAATTTAGAAGGATGGGAACAGTTTTAAATAGGTCTGTTAAACTGCTGTAAATAGCATTAGAAATGGCTTCTTTAATGAATTTGGTTTGGTTTCTTTTTCTTTTCCTCTTCTTTTTATTGTTTTCAATGTTTTTCTTTATTTTTCTGGGTTTTTTCTATATCATTTTCTGTTTATCTTTTATCTATATGGAAGATCACCAAATACCTGACTAAAAGAGTAAGGTTTTTTTTGCACAGTGGATTTAGAAACAAAGAAACTTCAGTTGTTACATAAATTGTTTTGTGATTGATATTGAATACTGTCCTGCAAAACAATCGCGGCGATGAGGGGGGGAAAAACCTGCATTGTTGGCTGCTCTGCAAAGTGTCAACTTGGCACCAACAACCTGGCAAAAAAGATGCAGATGATGAAGCATTGTTTGCAATGCTTCTAAGCAGAGTTTAAACCTACAGCTTGATGAGGAGATTAAAATGTTTTATCCTGAGCCAAAAATATAGATCTATCCAGCTTTCAGCTGAAAAGGTCTCTTTGAGGACTGAAACAAAAGGGTTGGACCAGTGGTGAGATTCAAATAATTTAACAACTGGTTTGCTCAGGGTCAGGTTGGCTGTGGTGGGAGGTGTGGCCCATCCCCAATTTCCAGCTCTGCTGCACAAGCGGGACGATCCTCCTGTGATGGCCAACCTGACCCTAGGTGAACCGGGTGTTAAATTAACCCCGCATCCCTCTATCAAAGTGGATCCTGGTGCTGTGCTGCAATGGAGAAACAGGCAATGGAGCAGCCGGCATAAGGGAAGGAGAAGGAGCAGGGAAGAGAGAAAGCGGCGTTCTCCTTTCCTTGCACCGACTGCTCTGTTGCACGTTTCTCCATTGCAGCACAGTGTAGTGCCAAGGATCCACTTTGATAGCAGAGGGTGGGTAATTTAACAACCAGTTCACTTGAACCGGTGCGAACCACATGAATCGCCTTACTGGGTTGGACCCACTACATCAGATAGATGCAAGGCATCTGCTCTACCAATGAGTTGTGGATTTGAATTCCTTAATGATGAAAAGATGACATGTTTGGAAAGCATGCTACAGACATGCACAAAATGGTATTGATCATACACAACTTTGACCACAGAGTCATGGAGGACAGCAAAGCTTTGGACGGAACTTATCTTTTATTTTTATTTCCTAAACATATCTATGAAGGGTTTGGAGGCACTCTTGAAAATAATGTTTATGCCTCAGGTTTGTGTTTTGTTTTCTTTGCCTCTCAGTTTCTTTTTAAAAAAAATAATTTTCTTTTTAAATAAAAAGCCATAGCATGGTAGACTTCAAGACTACGGCAACTGGAGTTTTTTAGTTTGAAATGGAAGAAAGTAAGGAGAGGCATGGCAGGGACATAGAAAATGATGTATGACATAGATGAAGAGGAGGAAGAGGAGAAAAGAAGAATACAGAATAACAGTGTTGGAACAGACCTTGGAGGTCTTCTAAAGACCAATCTCCAATGAGCAGCAGCTAAAAAAATGAGCTGTAATCAGCTCGAGAGCTTCCAATGAAATTAAATTATGAGAGTTTCAAGACCAATGTAATGCTTTTTTGCACCGCTAATATGGAGTTAGTTAGCAGCAGCTATGATGGGTCGGGGGATTTTAAAAAGGTTCATGGAAGATTAATCACTACTCATACAAAAGGGTTTTTTTCTTTTTTCTTTAATCATAGGCAATAAAACTCCCTTTTTATAATTCTGTAATCCCTTAATTTGGGGTTGTTGGTAGTTGGATGGAGCTGAGCGTTTATTGGCTGAATGCCCTTCCTGATGCCTATGCGAAGTTTGCAACAGATATATTTTTTTCTTTGTGCCCTAGGAGAGAAATATCTGCCATTACCTAGGATTGAACTCTCAACCTTCTGAGTGGAAGACAAGCATCTTCATCATTTAGACTCCACTCCTTTTGAATCATATACCTTAAATACTGACTGCTGGGAAGCAGTAGAAGATGTGCCTTCTGTACTTCAGTCCAATGTTATGAGCTTCTCAGGTGCACCCAATCACTACTGTATAAGGAGAATGATGCACTGGATGAGTCTATGTTGTTATCTTTTTAAATATGGGAGGGTATCACATCTTTCAAATCTGATCAATGCAGGAAACAAGAACCACATGCCTGGAATTATGTTTACTGCTAGTATGATAAAGCAACAGCAGCTTGAAATTCTGTCAAGCAAAATTCTGTACTTCAAATTCAAATGGATATTTGATTTACTGCAAGCTTAAGTTGTCTGCAAGAATCTGAACTACTAATGGTCCAAGCAAATTAGCAGTAGATAAGAGTCAAAGGAATTCAAGGTGGGGTGGACATAGATCTCTTGTGAGTGCAAAAGGACTCAAGACTAATGGTGCATTTGACCCTTCCCTCAGACTTAGCCAGGTCATCTCATACATAGAATTACTCGAAATCTCTTATCTTTCTTCTTCCTGGGATCATAAACTATTTTATGTAAGGTGCTCTTTCCATTTCTGGTTCCCAGAGTGTGCTAGACATTCATTTCACTAGGCAGGTCGGTGCCTATGGGTATAATATTGGAGTCTTGGGATTAAACTGAACTGAACTGTATGCAGCCTGTTCCTACTATGTGCAACTTCTATGATGAAGAGAGATGATTAGTGGGCTTAATGTTACCCTGCAGACTCACCACTCACTGCATGTAGGGGCCTTAGGAATCCATTAAGAGAGATGGAAGCCCTCTGCAAACTGGATTAATGGAATTCGCTCCAAATCTAGTTCAAACAACACGGCAAGATATCTATTGAGTTTCCTAAATTGGATCTATACTGGGACAAATCGATTCAGTCTGTTCAATTAGAAGAGTGAATCGGTTCAGTTCTTCTACCTGAAAATCTGATTTGTGGAAAGTAGTTCATTCAAATTGTCTTCAGACAGAATGCTCAAACTGATTGCAATTTGACCACAAACCTATTGCATATCCAAAACCTTCACCCCCTTCCTTCATATTAGTGCTATTGGCTTTCAGAATTGGGTGACTGTTAAAAGAGTTTTGAAGACCCCTTTTTCTCCTTCCTGATGTTACCCATCTCAAAGGCTTGTCAGAGAGGACAGCTCACACCTTAGATTTAGGCAGGGGTGGGATTCAAAATTTTCAACAACCGGTTCTGTGGGTGTGGCTTAGGTGGTGGGTGTGGTTTGGTGGTCATGTGACTGGGTAGACATGGCTTGGTGGTCATGTTATTGGCTGGGTGTGGCTAACTCAATATCACTCACATCGAGGCATGCATCTCCTCCCTTGGCCTCTCATGACTGTGGGAATGCTGCAACAGTCGTAAGTGTGAAAAATGGTCATAAGTCACTTTTTTCAGTGCCATTGTAACTTTAAATGATCATTCCATACAAGCAAAGTACCAGCAAAGGAGGGGGGAAAAGAACTCCAGAGAAGTTCCTGAGACAGAAAGTCTAGTCCTGCCAAGAATGTAATAAGGGTTAACAGAGAGGCAGTTTCTGTAAGCAACACCAGAATGTTTCCTTCCTGCCTTCCTTACAGGATTAGCCCAGTAATTTCTTCTAACAACCGGTTCTCCGAACTGCTTAGAATGTTAACAACCAGTTCTAGCAAATAGGTGTGAACTGGTAGAATTCCACTCTTGGATTTAGGGTAAAGATTGTCTCTGTATTCATTTGTGGTGTCTTATATTTGGTTGACGTTACCAAGAGAACTTGGTTGAGAGTCCGCATGTACAGATTTAGTCACCATGAAATAAAAAAGATGCTCCTAGAAAAACGTGAAGTGGGGAAACAACAAAGATGATAAAAGGTCCGGAGGCTAAATCATATGATGAATGGTTCAGGAAGCTAGATCTGTCTAGCCTATTAAAAAGAATTAGGGGGGACATGAAAACTGTCTTCCAGTACTTAGAGGCCTGTCACAGAGAAGAGGGAATTGACAAGAAATAATGGGTAGAAGCTTGTGAAGGAGAGATCCAACCTAGAAGTAGAGAGAACTTTTCTGACAGAGAGAACAATTAAATGATGGAGTAGCTTGCCGTCTGGAGTTGCCGGCGCTCCATCACTAGAAGTTTTCAAAAATAGACTGGACAACTGTTTGACCATAATGGTATAAGACTGTGATGGTGAACCTATGGCATGTGTGCCGGAAGTGGCATGGAGAGCCATTTCTGCCAGCATGCCAGCTGTTGCCCGGAAGAGATGCACTGCATATGCGCGTGCGCCTCCCGACAGCCAGCTAATTGTTGGGTATCTGCATGACTGGGTGGGATGGGGTGCATGCATGAGATGCAGATGTGTGCATGAAATGTACATGCATGCGCAGAGGCGTACAGTGCCAAGTGTCAGGCACGCATGCACGGGGGTGGGAGGTATCATACACGTGTTACATTATGGCTGCAGGCACGTGCGCGCACTTTTGGCACGTGATGACAAAAAGGTTAGCCATCATTGGTATAAGGTCTCCTGCCTTAAGCAGGGGGTTGAACTAGAAGATCTCTGAGGTGCCTTCCAGCCTCATAATTCTGTGTTCTATTTTATCATAGATAAGATAATTCCACAAAGAAAGGCAGGAGTAGTTCTGTGTGGAATTTTTATTGCAATTTCAATTCAACCCTGTTTGGAGGGGTGAACCCTTTAAAATTAATAGGCTTGAATTCCGTTTGGAATTTGGGAAAGGTCATCCTGTTTTTACGAAGGATTTTTTTTTTTACACTTCAAATAGATATTTTTCATCTTACTGACCTAACCTCTTTCGTAACTCATTTCCATTGTCAAGTACAGGTAGTCCTTGACTTACATCAGCAATTGAGCCCAAAATTTATGCTGTTAAGTGAGTTTTGCCCTGTGCCAGTCAGAGAAAGCCAGCAGTGGGGAACCCGTGCCTCTCTATATTGTGGGACAGACTTGTACAGCGGATGTTTTCACAATCATCAGGTCTGAAGATGATATTCCAAAGATGTCCAGAAGGCCCCCATCCTCACCCTTACAACACACCATAGGCTCTCCAAAGCTAAGGAAGACCAATCTGGTGTCCTCAATCTCCTGTAATCTTTGGATTTGCCATGACTTTGGTCATACAGGTCCATTTTCCCTATTTTCCTGTAGGTTTGACCTGTCCTGGATTTTTCACCTTCTACTACATTTGGAAAATATCTGAAATGAATTCAAGATTTGATACGCACTACAATTTGCCACAATGCCAAAGTCATTTCCAAGGAGCAAATGCAATCTCATGGGCATTTCCTAAGGCATAAATCAGACCAGAACATACCATCCTGTTTTCTAAATACATTAACCATTCAGGTTCACAGCCCATAGCATAGAATAGAATAGGGTAAGGTAGGGTAGGGTAGGGTAGGGTGGAGTGGAGTGGAGTGGAGTGGAGTGGAGTGGAATAGAATAGAATAGAATAGAATAGAATAGAATAGAATAGAATAGAATAGAATAGAATAGAATAGAAGAGAATAGAATAGAATAGAATTCTTTATTGGCCAAGTGTGATTGGACACACAAGGAATTTGTCTTGGTGCATATGCTCTCAGTGTACATAAAAGAAAAGATACATTTGTCAAGAGTCAAGAATCATAATGTACAACACGTAATAGTCATAGGATACAGTAAGCAATGAAATCACACTAGGAAACAGTCAATATAAATCATAAGGATACAAGCAACAAAATTACAGTCATACAGTCACAAGTGGGAGGGGATGGGTGATAAGGAGTGATGAGAAGATTAGTAGTAATAGTAGTGCAGACCAGTGGTGGGATTCAAATTTTTCTACTACAGGTTCTGTGGGCATGGCTTGGTGGGCGTAGCAGGAGAAGGATACTGTAAAATCTCCAGTCAGAGGTGGTATTTGCCAGTTCTTTGAACTACTCAAATTTTCCACTACTGGTTCTCCAGAAATGATCAGAACCTGCTGAATACCACCTGGTGCAGATTTTGTAAATAGTTGGACAATGTTGAGGGAATTATTTGTTTAGCAAAGTGATGGCGTTCAGGAAAAAATACTGTTCTTGTGTCTAGTTGTTCTGGTGTGCAATGCTCTATAGCGTCGTTTTGAGGGTAGGAGTTTAAACAGTCCAGGTTGTGAGGGGTCTGTAAATATTTTCACAGCCCTCTTGTACATGTTGTAGCAGTCTCTTCTAAGAGGTTTCCTTCTTGGTGAGGATGAACCAAATAATATCACTAGCTAGCATCCCTTGCTTGACCTGTCACAGATAAGACCAGCTTGAAAAATTGTAGTGGAGAGGACTGAACTGTTAAAGCATACATAATCCATGATGAAGATAGAGACATAGCTACCTGGGTGTCTTAACAAAAGAGGCCAGAGCAGCAATTCTAAGGGCCACTCCTGAGATCTCAATAACCTCTCAGAGGAAACATTTAATAGCCTAACCGGCATAAAATTGTGAAGGGCATTGCTATCTCTGAGATCTGAAATGGAGCAGGTCAATAGTCACTTTTTGTTATCATTGTATAGGACTCTTCAAATGTTTTTTCCTGTTCTTCTCTTCTTCTTTCAGCATTTCTCTATGCAGATAAAGAAGTTAGTAATAGCAATAGCACTTAGACTTATATACCGCTTTATAGTGCTTACAGCCCTCTCAAAGCAGTTTACAGAGTCAACCTATTGCCCCCCCCCAAATTTGGGTCCTCATTTTACCCACCTCAGAAAGATGGAAGACTGAGTCAACCTTGAACCTGGTGGGATTCAATCTGCCAAATTGCAGTAAGAGTAGCTTGCAGTATTGCACTCTAACCACTGCGCCACCAAGCCTCTTGATAATGATGTGATTAAAATCTAGGAATGACAAAGTAATGGAAAATGTACAGAATTCTGGTTTATAACAGAATTGGAAGGGACCTTTGAGATCTTCTAGTCAAGCAGTGGACCCTATATCATTTTAAATGTTTGTCCAATCTTTTCTTAAAAACCTCCACTGATGAAATACCTACAATGTCTGAAAGCAAGCTTTCCCACTGGTTAATTGTTCTAACTACCAGAAACTTTCTCCTTAGTCCTAGGTTGCTTCTCTCCTTGATTAGTTTCCATCCATTGCGTTTTGTTCTGCCCTCAGGTGCTTTGGAGAATAGCTTGACTACCTCTTCTTTTTGGCAGCCCGCAGAGATATTGGAAAACTGCTATCATGTCACCCCTAGTCCTCCTTTTCATTAAACTAGACATACCCAATTCCTTCATATGTTTTAGTCTCCAGTCCCATAATCATCTCTGTGGTTCTTCTCTGCACTCTTTTTAGGGGATCAATGTCTTTTTTATATCATGGATTTTTTTTTTAATAACCTCCCTTTCTCTCTCAAAACATCCCCCACCCCAATTTGCCTAAAATTCATGGAACAGAGCTGAGAGTTTGCTTCAGAAACCACATCTAATCAGAGGAATCGTTGTTCAAGAGTCAAAACACTGGAACTTGTGCATTCCCTTTTCTTAACAAGGAGATTTTTTTTTATTACAAATGATAGGCAATCTTAGAACAATCCAACAACAGTCAATAAGATTAAATCTGCTTTCTGCAATAACAATTGTAAAAAAAAAGCCTTCGGAGGGGGAGGGAATATTAGTCGGCTAATAATTATGCAAGGAAGTATTCCCGAATAGAGGACAAAAAGGAGTGGGAAGAAGATATCTCAGATGTGATAAGGAAGGTGGCATTTAAAATGCAAGGCCAAAGGAAAAAGAGGAAAGATGTGAACCAGAGCACTGAGAAAAACAATTGAGTCTAGAGGACGTGACAAGAATATGCAGCGAGGAGGCCTGCAAAGGGCTTTCCTTGTTCCAGATCAGCAGTGTGAGAGATTACAGTGTTTGTCTCTTAGCACATTAAAGAAATCCTTTAGCAGACTTCTGCCGAATGGACTGGGAGATTAAAAAGAATATTCATGTGGAAGGAAATAAGAACGAAGGAAAGAAACAAACCAAAGATGCTTTTTGGGGCATGAAGGTATCTATCTGTATATTTTGATTATCAATCAAAGTATAAACAAAGAAATAAATCCCACATTCCCCTACTTCCTTAGCATACATCACCATTTCAAGCCACCTTTCTATTGGTATCATTCATGTGTCGGACTACAGTGCCCATAATCAATAAAGGAGAATATTTGTAGCTTGGAGTTGAAATGAGGAGGAGCTTGACTATCTCTGAGCTTGGTTGTTTTCTTGCAGAGGTTTCATTATCCAAACTAGGTACCATTATGACAATGTTAAAACATCTGCAAGGAAACAACCAAGCTCAGAGACCACCAAGGACCTCTTAATGCCTCTTATTTCATTAGATGGTTACTTGATACTAAATTTGGAAAGGCTGAGTCCAAGGACTGTTCCTGTTTCAACTTCTCCCCTTGGGACACTGCTACAGGGCATTGCGTGCCAAAACAACAAGAGACAGAGGCAGTTTTTCCCCTCATGCCATCACTCTGCAGAACACCTAATTCCCACAGCATTGTCTTAAGTCTAAGTATATTTACCAGTGTAACATGGTTATATTACATACTATAACCAACTTATCTTTTTTTACTACCCCCTCTTATTGATATGATGATGATGATGATAATGATAATTCTGTTGCTTTGCATGTACACTGAGAGCTTCTGCACCAGAGACAAATTCCTTTTGTGTCTAATCACACTTCACCAGATAAATCAATTCCATTCCATTCCATTCCATTCCATGTTTTCTACTCCATTCCATTCCATTCTGTTTTCTATTCTATTCCACTCCATTCCATGTTTTCTGTTCCATTCCATTCCATGTTTACTATTCCATTCCATTCCACGTATTCTATTCTATTCTATTCTATTCTATTCTATTCTATTCTATTCTATTCTATTCTGTATTCTGTTCTACTCTGCATTCTATTCCATTCCATTCCAAGTTTTCTTTTCTTTTTTCCTTTCCTTTTCTTTTCTTTTCTTTTCTTTTCTTTTCTTTTCTTTTCTTTTCTATTCTATTCTATTCTATTCTGCATTCTGTTCTACTCTGCATTCCATTCCATTCCATTCCAATCCATCCCATTGGGGCTTGTAAAGCCAACAGCCTTTCCACTTTTGCTCGCCTGTCTTCGGCTTGTGATTTGATTTGTTCTTCTGCAGATGAATATAGGGAAAACAAGACTTTCTCCCTGCGTCTTTCTGATTTGAAAACTAAATCCATTTCTGACAAACCGAAAAAGGTGGGAGACGCGTCAGCTCTTGTTTTGTCGCTCTTCAGAGAATCTATCAGGATTCATGAATAGAGCCTGGATATTCAGAGGCAAGGAATAAAAATGGGTTATTGTATCTGTCCAAAGGGAGGGAGCAGATCCACAAAGCAACACCTTATCGTTGCTTCCCTATGATAAAATGATTGTTTCCCAGCAGGTATTTGCTTTAAATGTAAAGCGCATCTTTCCCTCTGCACCTGCTAAACAGTTTGTTTGTTGTGTGTTCTTGGCAGTTTTGGAATGAGATCAACATCACGTTACAAGATTTGCATCTATTTCTTCTTGGCTGGCAGTCTTGGCTTTAATCTCACGTTGATCTGTGTTGTAAATGTGCAACTGTTGAAAGAAAACACACACACACACACACACACACACACACATACACACAAAAAACCCAGCATGTTTTGGGATGGAAGTATAGGGGTGAGGAACAGATGAATGATTCCTGATTAAGCGCCATGCCCTTGTTAGAGTGAGACTCTAAGGAAGAGAAGGAACAACTGACAGGGAGTGGAAGTGTGGCTCCAGAATTTGTGGAGGAGGCTGGGGAAGGGCAGAGGGTAGCTGGGCAGTCAGCAGAAGAACCAGACCCATCCCCTCTTCATCCTAGGACACGCAGAGAGGAACAGAGAAGGAAACAACCTGGCTTATGAGAGAGGAAACGGCCATGATCCCACTCATTGGTTGCAGCTGGGGTGATTAGTATATAAGAGAGACAATTACAACATAGCATTGCCAGAAGCAAAGCGTGTTTTATTTTGGGCTGAAGTTATCTTGGTTGGCGTCCTTCCAACAGACTGTGCCTTGCTATCTCCCTGAATTTGGTAATTACTTTTCCTGGTCCATTGTGGAAATTCTTTGACTGTAGTTTGTTTTAGTTTTTTTTATTTCACCTCTATCTGCTCATTAAGTTTGGACTGTATTGCTTTCTTTTGAAGACTATTTTTGAGTACGTTTTATCTCCAGCTGAGAATTATTGAACAGTGGGGCCAAGTTGGAGGCATTAAAGGACATTTATTTACATTTTGGATTTTGTTACGTTTGTGCTACACTCTGGGTCATCACATTAAGTAAACTCCCCCACACACACACCAAGTCCCCAGCCAGGACAGGATTCCCAACAACACATTGATTTAGAATTTCTGTATGTCTTTCCCGATTGGTTCTGGCCTGGGGAAGTCTTCGCAACTACATTGTTGCAGGTAGGCAACAGATTGTGACCTCGATGGCCAGGCAACTGGCATTTACAAAGGCCAAGAAAGAGATGGCTGTGCCTTTTTCAAAACTTAAATAATAGGTTTTTGCAACTTGTCATACTCGGCTGGGTTTAGAGCACAGTCAAAGCTTGCAGAGATGACTGAATCATAACTCACCAGCGGCAACATCGCTGATCTGGAAGTAAAGTTGATCTTTAAGTAAAAATGGCTGATTTGGAAAGTCAGCCATTGTCCAAATCTGAAATACAAATACCACAGGAGCAAAACGGAATACGGCAACATACAGAAACTGTATTTTAAGGATGTTTTTTTTAAAAAGGCACAAAATATCTTTTTCTGCCTTGGTAAAGTATCAAATGGTTTGCTGTCCAGATCATGATCTGTTTTCCACTGAAGTGATATAGTGATGATTTCCCGTTCTATTTCATGTTACATAAATAATAACCAACAGTGTTTTTTTAATCTTTCTCTAACCAAGGTGCAGCTCCTCCCTAATAGCTCCCAGAGTATAATGTAGATGCAGATAGTAGAGTCCTCCACCTGGCAAAGTTTTGTCTATAGGTATGAAACAATAAAGAATTCACCTTAGGAGGAACGCCATGGGTGTCATGCTTGGTTTGGGGCTTGACAAAAATCAGTGCTTCTCCAACTTGGCAACTTTAAGGTGTGTGGACTTCAGCTCCCAGAATTCCCTAATCAGCATTGAAGTCCACACATCTTAAAGTTACCGTTGGAAAAACACTGGTCCAGGTCAATAGACTGAGACCAGCACTTTACCAAAGGTCAGAATCTAAAATGAGGATAAATGAAAATCCCATCTGTACTAAAAGTGCTTCAGGTGTGAAGTTCAGGTAAATCTGAACTCTTAGCAGAATTCTAGGCTATCTGCCTTTGGTGTCGAGAAGAAATCGACCAGTGGAACAGCTTGCCTTCATAAGTTGTGGCAGCTTCATCACTGGAAGCTTTCAAGAAGAGATTGGGCTGCCATTTGTCAGAAATTGTGTAGGGTCTCTTGCTTGGGAGGGTTGGACTAGATGACTTACAAGGCCCCTTCCAACTCTGTTAACCTGCAGTCTGTAAATCTGCAAAGAAATCCACTTCACTGCATGAAAATTAAACCATACATAGGAGACTGGGAGTAGGAGGTAGGATAAACCCCTAGCTCCAACTTCGCATGGAATCTGGTGGTTGGAATGATGCATCCATCAGAATATGGCAAGCAGGAGACAGCTCCATCTTATTAATGCACACATTCCTGCTTTTTTCATCCCTTTGTGATTTCTAAAATACTGTTCCTTATGCCTCCATCTAAACTTCAAGAGATGGGGGTGGGTGCGAGGGGTGAATGTCAGCGAAGTTCCTGGAGGAACACAACGGTAGCCTTCACACAATCACTTTGCTGCTGGTTATTAACAAAAGGAAACAAAATTATGCGAGTTTGCTCCAAAGACCTCTAAATAATCAGCACAGGAATTATCTGTTTATGATAAAGCATAAATGTATTTAACCTTTATTGTTTGTACACTTGTGAAGGCCTTGCAGTGCACTAAGAAATGCCATTGCATATTAATAAGATTAAAATTAACTCAAACTATTCTGAAAATTCCTGGGCTATACTGGCACCACATACTTCCGTTAATTAATCCATTAAATAATCCATTAAACAAGTATCTGAATCCATTTTTAGATTAAGACATTAAACTCTTATCCAGGCAGCATTTACAGTTCTCCTGTCCCAGCTTCCCCTCAGATGCTTGGGTGAGCTGCAGTTTGTAACACGCATCCAGGTTGGAAAATGATACGGCCATTGCAAATGACGCTAGTTTAACATGCAACAAAGAAGGTGCTGACGCCTGGGAAGAGAGAAGAACATCGACATGAAGACGGAGAAGCAAGATAGGAAAGATGCAAAAACCAGGGGTGGGATTCTACCGGTTCGGATGGACCAATGTTAAAGTCACAGCTGGTTCGCTGAACCAGTATTTCAATCAACTGGCTGGCTCCGCCCCTCCCACCCCACCCTTCCCAGGAGTGGCCCAATTTCGATGGAGAGAGTCCACATGGAGGCAGAGTCCACATGGAGGCTCTGGGAGAGGGAAAAACCGGGCCTTCGGGAAGTCCAGAAATGGGCCTGTTTCTGGCTTCCAGAGGTCCTTCAGAGGCCCGGAGGAGGCCTCTGGACCCTTGGGAGGATAAAAAAATAGCCTTCCCAGAAAAACCGGAAGTGGCAAAAAGGGGCTATTTCCGGCTTCCGGTGGGCCACCAGAGAGGCTGTTTTCATCCTCCCAGAGGCCCAGGGGAGGCCTCTGGACCCTTGGGAGGGCAAAAAAGGCCTCCCCCAGGCTCTGGAGGCCCACCAAAAGCTGGAAACAGGAAGTTTCGGTAGGGCTGGCCCACCATGGTAGCAAACTGGTTGCTGGGATTCTTGCATCCAACCCCTGGGCAAAACTGTGTTAAGATGTTTCTGAGCTGCGGGAAGACCTCCACCAGGTTTCTGCCCCTTGTGGTAACTGTGATCTTCAGCCAACATAACATATGTGCACACTTCAAACCCAAGAAGGCAGAAGCTTGTCCACCCCAAAGATAAAACACCCAGATATAAACTGAGCAACGTGGTACATGAAGTACACTGCAGCAAGCCATGTGCAGATCTGTACATTGGGAAAACAAAACAACCACTTCATAAATGCATGGCACAACATAGGAGAACAAACTCTGCATCTGCAGTTAAAAGACACAGGCCACTCTTTTGAAGACAGCAAAGCCCACATTTTGGACAGAGAGGACCGGCTGGTTTGAAAGAGGGGTCAAAGAGGCCACCTATGTCAAAATTGAACAGCCCTATCTCAACAGAGGGGGGGAGGGGTACAACATCATCTATCCCCAATCTACAAAGAATCCTTTCAACAGTTCCAAGAAGGCTCCACACCAATTTGCACCATTCAGGTGACCCTGATGACACAGATGAATTTCCAGGTGACCTTAACAAATCACTAAAAGAATGCAAATGTCCAGCCATCTGCAAGGAGTATAAATCCTTCCATTCCCCACCATCCAGTCAGAGCTGAAGAAGCTTCTTTGCATGGTATCTGGTGGTTGGAATGATGCCTCCATCAGAATACGGCAAGCAGGAGAAAGCTCCATCTGATTAATACACACATTCCTGCTTTTTTCATCCCTTTGTGATTTGTGAAACGTTCTTCAAAGAAAAACCAGAAAGTCCAATTCCTCTTGAAAAAACAATTTTGACAACCATGACTTGGATGACTGTGAATCTCCATAGTCATTTATGGTAACTATGCTTTTCATATGGGGTTAGAAACATGACGGTAGAATGTGGCACAGAGTCACAGAGGGATGGTTACGCCCCACTCCAAGAAGCAAAGAGCCAGTTCAGCCTGGAATCCTTGGTATGCAGGAAGAGAGCCAGGGTAGACCCTCCCTAACCTTTCCCAAGATATGTCTAATAATTAGATGGATTTGTGCTTTAGTCTGGCAAGATTTCTGTCTATGGCCGAGAAATAATAAAGAAACTACTCTTAATAAGTCCTCATGTCATTCTTGGTTCCTTGCACTTGACAGATTCTTTTTGTTCAGCAAAGCCAAAAATAGATTGTAGAACCTTTTGCTCTATCTCAAAATCTTGACCCAAATGTATTTTTCAAAAGGCAACTGGATTTCCTTGATTTTTTTTTCCCTTGACAACATGTTGCTTCTCATCCAAAAGGCTGAACTGAAGAAGGTTCTTGGATGAGAAGCAATGCACATCTGAGGCAACCCTGAGCTGGATGATTGAGAATGTCCATAGACATCTCAAAAATTTGGTCTCTAGAGTTTCAGGTCCTGGAATCATAAGTATTTCTTCCTTGTATTCTGAAACATGGCAATGAAACAATTGACACAATGGGGATTACAAGTTTTCAAGTTGCTTTGCCACTATCAACACCAACTCATGTGGCTTAATGAATTCAACTGCATTTCAGTGGACACAGAATTGTGCCCCTTCTGATATTTTATTGCTTGATTCCACTCCGTTTTGTTTGAACCCGTGACTGATGGGATGGTTACTTCTGGCAGTACATCTTCTATGTCACTGCTGTAATTTGCCTATTTTTCAGAAGATGCCTTTCAGAAGCCTCACCCAGCATGGATGCTATTAATCCACATTTAAAAATGTACATTTAAAAATGTAGCTCCATGGGTATAAAATGGATGATGGCTGGTACTTGTGAGAAATAGATTACCATAATAGTTGATTACAAACCGAACAAGAGTCTGCAGTGGGATGTAATCATTCTTCTGTTCTGCTCTGGTCAGACCTAGCTTTGAATACTGTGTCCTGTTCTGAGTATTATAATTTAAGAAGGATTGAGATAAAATGGAAAAAGTCCAAAGAATGACAACCAGGCTAAGCAGGGAACTAAAGACTATGCCCTATGAAGAACAATTGAAGGAGCTCAGTATGCGTAATCCTGAGAAAATATAACTGAGAAGTAATATGATATCACTCTTCAAAAACTGGAAGCATATCACAATGAAATGTGTTGAGTCAAAGTTCAGAACATGGTAAAATAGATTCAGAGCAGAAGTTGACTGAATTTAGAAGAAACTTTCTCATAAAGCATTTCAACAGTGGAACCAATTTCCCAAAAGAGGATGTGAGATCTTCTTCACAGAGTGCGTTCAAGTAGAAGCTAGATCTCCATTTGTCATGGATGTTTCGAATGTTTTCCTGCACTGATTAGGGGGATAGATTCAGCAGCTTTAATTGTCTGTTCTATGATCCTAACATACCTGGGAGGATCCAAATCAGGAAAGAATGTTACAGAATTTGGAGATTTTCTTTATTTTTCACTTCATATCTTCCTACCCTGTTTCTTCTATCCTATCCTATCCTACCCTACCCTACCCTACCTTACTCTACTCTACTCTACTCTACTCTACTCTACTCTACTCTATTCTATTCTCTCTCTTTCTCTCTCCCTCCCTCTCTCTCTCTGTTTCTTTCTCATCTCTCATCTCTCTATCTGATTTATATAGCCACCCATCTTACAAAAGACACTTCTAGGCAGCTCACAACAATTGTATAAAACAAACAACATTAAAAAAAACTTAATAAAAACAAAAAGCAATACAACAATCTCTTTTAATATATCCAACAGCATAAGCATCAAAGTCCAACCTCACCCTATTCCAGCACTTGGGAGAAGAGAAGGCCTTCTGGAAGGCTAAGGGGCTGGGTGTTTGGTGTTCTACTGTCTTAGCTTAATGCCCCATCCATATTTGTACCATTGCCCCTAATTTTTGTCTGCCTCTAAGACCTATCTCCAAGCACAGGGGTGAGCAATTACTTTCCCCAAAGAGCCACACAAGAAACTGAGATTGTTGTGGAGGGCTGCTGCCATCCCCAAGCTCTCACTGCTGCATTGATGCCCTGCCCACCAGTGGTGGGATTCAACCAATTCACACCTATTCATGAGAACCAGTTGTGAACTTTCTAAGCAATTCGGAGAACTGGTAGTGACCATTCCAAGTTACAATGGTACTGAAAAAAATTGAGTTATGACTGTTTTTTACACTTACGACTGTTGCAGCATCACTGTGGTCACGAGAGATGAGGAGAGGTGAAGCGCCCCTCCATGTGAGTGACATTGAGTTAGCCACACCCACCCAGTCACATGATCACCAGGCCACACCTACCCAGCTGGTCATTAGGGCAGACAACTGGTTTTTACATTATTTGAATCTCACCACTGCTGCCCACCCGCTATTGCTGCTGCCCCACTGCTGATTCCAATGCCACTGGCTGCCCTAGGACTGTCCTTAGGCTGGATGTGGCTCACAGGCTGTAAAATGCCCAGGTGTTCCTAGCAGGAAAGAAAGAGCTGAGAGGTCAGAACCAGGTACAAGAAAATGCATTGACACCGAGATGAAGGAAAAGTGGGGGATAAATGGTTGTTTATTTTGCTTCTCATTGATCCCTCTTGTAACTCCTATCCTAGTGAACCTGATGAGAAAAGTGAAAACTTAACCCTTTGGAGTCTGTTCCTTAGAGCAACCAACAACAACCTGTTGCTCACCAGGGACCAGTTCCGTGGAGAGAGGCTTTTCTGTGGACCAGACAGGGTGTGGATTAAAATGCTGCCTGAATCCCACAAATGGGGCTTCACGGCATGCCGTGGCCAAATGCTAGTCCATGGACCGGGGCTTGGGGACCCTTGCCTTAGAGTTTGCCATAGTGATGGAATGTAGTCTGGACTTGCAGGAGGGAGGAGCTGTTTCCCAGAGGGCAAAGAGACAGTGGAGTATTTGGAATATTTGGTAATCAGGAAGAAGATGAAATCAGACTCTCCCTAGCGACTCACAGAGTATATCTAATATTTATTTATTTGTTTGTTTGTTTGTTTATTTTGTCAAGTGATTATAAGATAACAGGTATAAGTATAAATATAGTTATGAATACATGAAATGGATACATATAAGAAAAATGAAAAGAAACAATAGGACAGGGACAGTAGGCATGTTGGTGCGCTTATGCACGCCCCCTACAGACCTCTTAGGAAAGGGGTGAGGTCAATAGTAAACAGACTAAGGTTAAAGTTTTGGGGGTTTGGGGAAGAAACCACAGAGTCAGGTAGAGTATTCCAGACATTGACCACTCTGTTGCTGAAGTCGTATTTCCTGCAATCAAGTTTGGTGCGGTTTACCTTGAGTTTGTATCTATTGTGTGCTCTTGTGTTGTTATGGTTGAAGCTGAAGTATTCATTGACAGGTAGGACATTGCAATGTATGATTTTATATACTATACTTCGATCGGACTGAAGGCGGCGTAGTTCTAGGTTTTCTAGGTCTTGGATTTCAAGTCTGTATGTATTTATTTATGTAGATAGTTGCTTTATTCCAGCAAGATTCTGTCTGCAGGCAAACAACAACAAAGAACTGCTCGAAATAACCCCCCATGTGTTGTTCTTGGTTCTTAGGATCTGACAGTCATTTGGGTTTTTGGCTGATGATCCTGGAGGTACAATGCTAGCCAGTCATCTTTCCAAAAACTGTGTCTAATCATTGACATTTGGAAAATGCATACCATAGATGGAACACAAGAGGATCAAAGCTTCCACAAGTTTGAGCCACCTGGATGACCCAGAGTGGAGGATCAGCTAAAGAGTGGGCGTTTCTCATGGTTTGGCTTTCGAACTCCTCTGGGATCTTCCTTTCACAGAGGGCTTGGCAGTCTGCAATTGCTACTAATGCACTAAATGCCACCGCTGACTGCACCAGTGGCATCTTTGCCGCCTGCCTCCCCGTACACTAATATGATGCTAAATGATGTGCAATGAATGCGAGTCTTGCCTGTCACCAGAAGCTTAGCTGCCACTGTGGGTAATATAACCCACCCCATAATCGCCTGATCTCTGGTCTCTGACAGCTCTCTCTCACATTCACGCAAGCTGCAATCACTCTCGTTCGCCGCTCTTGATTATGCATGCGGCACTTAGTATTCTGAGCCACGCTGCTCGTAAGACGAGCATCAGCCCTTCCTTTGGAAAAGAAAAGAAAGATGATAAAAGAAAAAGAAACAACAAGCCAACCTTTCTGCTTCAGCATGCTGTTTAATTTGGAAAACTAAAGTAACTCACCAGAACATGAAATTTACAACACCCCAAAGAAGCCTGCTTGCAATAAGCATAGGCTTTCCTCCCCATACACCCCAGAATCTTGATTTCTTAGCTTCAACAGCCATGGAAGAAGGAAAAAGAAAAAGAATTATTCAGATGTGAGGGAGCACATACACCAACTCATTATTTCACCTCAGCAACTAAGTGACTGACAAGCAGAATGCCTTTAAAAAAAAAACAACGAAAACAAAGTTGGCTTCTAAACAAAATTAACCTCCTTTCAAATTTGTAGGATTCGTTTCTGCTTTGTTTGCCCCTCCTCGCACTGTTTAATTTTGCTGTGGTGAGATACCCACATTTGATAGCAGCTTCATAATTTGCTTAATTATTATTTATCAGCTCATGGGGCGTTCCTCATTGAAACTTTAATAAGCAATTGTTCAGGAACAATCCCACCCCGATAGGATTTTTCTCCTGCTTTTCGTCTCCAAGATAGTTGATCTTATTACATAATTACTCATATTACAAACTTGAAATGTGCGCTGTGAAATTGTAAGAGGGTTTTTAATAAATGTAGATAAGCAGAACTATTTTGAAGGAAGCCACATTTCCCATATTGTAATATAAAAGGAATATGGAGAGTATTGTTAGGTGATTGCGTAGCTTGTTTTATTCTAATCAATTGCGACTCCTTTGTTTTGTAGGACTGGTCAATGACCGAAATAAAATGAATGAATGACCGGATATTTAGAGTAAGCTGAGTTTATTTACATTGGCATATATATAGGGCTTGCCCATTTATAATATCATTATCATTAATATGTGGGAGAAAGAATAAAAGTTGGCAATATGGAATGAGATTTTTGTCAGAATTCTGGCCAGTCTACCATCAATTTCTGCCCCTTATTGAATGCCAGGCTTTCTGTCAATTTTCTTATGGTTTCCTTTGTCCTCAAATATCAGCATTTGGTGGATAAAAAAGCATTTTCGGTCTTCATGAAGCTGTTTACAGAAATGCTTATTCCTTTCGGAAGGTTGTTTTAAACGAGTTTTGTCCAATTACAAAACTTAAGAATTTGGCACACAAATAGTCCTCAGTTTATGAACACAATTGGGGCCAGAATTTCCACTGCTGAGTGAGTGATGCCCATTTTACAACCTTTCTTTTCACAGTTGTTAAGTCAATCACTTAACAACCAATAAGCAATTCCAGACTTTCCCATTGGCTTTGCTTGTCAAAAGCTGGCTGGGAAGATCAGAAATGGAGGTCATGTGACCCTGCGATGCTGCAACCGTTATAAATCCATGCCAGTTGCTAAGCATCCAGATTTTGATCATGTGTTCAAAATTTGAGTACTTAGCAACTTACCAATTGCACGTTACTTTTTTTCAGTGCCGTTGTAACTTTGAACAGTTACTAAATTAATGGTTGTAAATGGAGGTCTACCTGTATCTCCAAATGCCTCTTTCCTTGGTGAGAATGATGTCAGCTTTAGAAGCCATTTTTTTCTTGGAAGCTTCAAGGCTGCCATATTCAGTGCGTGGGAATTTGGGAGGGGGAATTTCACACTGGGGTAGAAGACTAGACATAAAAACATTCTTTCTCAGAGAGTCAAGGACATGTTGCCCTGCACCTGGAGGGGAGTGACTGGGAGGATGTCTCCAGTTGGGGCAAAGATTTGGTTGGACCATGTGATGGACTGATGGGTGCAGGGGATGGATCTTGGATTTCTCTTTGAGGAAGGGAAAACCTGGAACTTTCAGATTCGGGCTTTCCTACATGTGCCAGTTTGACAACTCTAATAAAATGGAACTTTGAGGAACTGATTGTCTTGGAGGTTATTGGTAAGAAGTTGATTAGTTGGAACACTGACATTAACCTGAACCTGTAAATCTTCCAGCCAGCTCCCTGGAAACCAGGGGCTGTCCGGGGTCCTGAGCCCCAAACACCGACCTGCCAATCGGGCAGCATGAAGGCTCAGGGAAGATTGATAAAATGGTTTCATTTGGGTGTATGACAGTGGCACCATTGACCCAATTTACACAGAGATCTTCTACTCCCTCAGTTTCACTGCACACATATCTGAAGTGCTTTTTATATATTGCCTGTTTTGATCCCTAACTAGATGCCAATAAAATAAGAAAGGGTACTTCCACACAAGGGCACAAGGGAGAGCTCCCTGGGATGTGGAAATCAAGACAATCAATAGATGGGAGTAGAGAGACATAAAATTCTAACCTTTTGCTGCCATCCGGAGGCCACGTAGATCAACATTTTCAAACTTGGCAATTATAAGATGCATGGATTTCAACTCCCAGAATTCCCAAGTTGATGTCTACACATCCTAAAGTTGCCAGGTTCGAAGGACACTGACCTAGATATGATACCTAGATTTGTTGAAGATGTGAAACAAGGAGTTGGTAAAAAGGGTGAACCCCGCAGGGACCCTGTCCCATACATCCCCCCCCAGACAACGGTCTCTTTCACATTATTAAATTTGGGGCACTGATTCCTCACCAAGGCTTTTAATAGTCCTTGTGGACATCTGTGTTCCTAAAATGTCAGCCACATTGTACTGTTGGAAGTTAAAACTCACCCCTCCTAGGAAAATGAAATATTTTGGGATATACTGAAAAGGCAGAATATTTCCCCTAAAAAGAGAAGTAGAAACTCACCTCAGGGGCAGAAACTCACCTCAGAAGCAGAAGCTCACCTTTATAAATGGGCAGGCCATTAAGGCCTGGGACAGAGTATTCTACATAACAAAGCCCTCTACCCAGCTCACCACATGGCCTGGGAAGATCAGCCAGCACGCAGGTGAAGCCATGTGGTCCAGATAAAGCCTACAAAGTTAGCTAAGACCCCTGCCCCTGGGAGTCTGACAGCCAATAGGATACATTTCTTGCACAGAAACAGGAAGCACTAAGGTGGGGCCCAACAGAGGGTATATAAAAGGACTCTCAGCATCTCAGCCTCTTTTTCTTTTCCTTCACCCAACATCTTAAAGCATGTGATCATCCTTTTCACGTTGGAGCTCCAAGTCATGTGGTCTTGTCCACCATTAAACCATCTTTCCAAACAGCCTCCGTGTTTCCAGCGCCTTTTTCCTAAGGTGACCAACTTTTTTACAATGAAAAGGAGGACACAAATAAATTGAAGGAAGAAAAAAAACAAAGCCATTTGCGTGCAGCACCCTCTTGTGTGCAGCGCACTCTCCCAAAACAATTGTCCTGTGTGGAGCGCACGCGTCTCATTAATCGCATCTCGCCGCGCTGTACCGAGCCTTGACGAATCGTCATGTCAAATACAAATACGTCACATCACACACAACAGATTGGATCGGCATCGATCAAATACAGAGATTTACAGATGAGTCTTCAAATATCAAAAAGGGGGACATGTCGGAGGACACTTTTCGAGAGAGGACAAAACTTACAAAAGGAGGACTGTTCTACGGTTGGTCACCTTATTTTTTCCCACTTGGAACTGAACCCAGAAAGATATTTCTTCCAACAGTACAAATGAACCACTCGATTTCCAATCCAGCTCAGTACAGTTCAAATTATTTCAAAGCTAGCATTTTCCTTTCTTGATTTGTCGTGGTTATTGTCCCCCCCACAGCAGGAATGCCTTTCTCACCTCCTTTCTGGCTCTTAAATGAGAAGCTCACTCAGGGGAACGCTTAATTTAACAGCTTTGCAGCTTCCCCCTTTAAAATCAAGCAGGGGAAGTGATCAATTAATATATATATTTTCCCTCTGGTCTCCTCTTCAACACAGGAGGAGGTGACATAGAAAAAACATTTTTATCCCTCTAACTTTCTTTATTTTCACTCTGAGCCACCACAAGGGGCTTTGAATTGCTACTCTAAGTACCAAAGCTCAGGGCAGGGAAGTGGTTTTGCTTTGCTTTGGGTTTCTTTTGCTTCTTGTGATCATCATTTCTGAACCAGAAGAATCAGAGATAACCATAAGAGCCTTACAATTGCTTCTGCAGAGTTGGGGAATGAAAATAAGAATATTTCGGGAATATCCTACAGCTTATTTTCACCCTCTGATGGATAAGGACTCTGCAAGGTTTTTGCATACGGAATTCTTTGCTTTGCATCTTAGTCCAACATGCTATGCCATGTTTTCCTTTTGCAGCTCACCCACCAACACACAGTATCATAGGTACTTTGCATGGATATTGCAAGGAAGCACCGACTGCGTGCTTTTCAATAATTAAAGAGAGGGGGGGTGTTATTTATGATGATGCATTATACATGTAAAAACAGAGCAAAACCTTTGCATTTCAAAGCTCGCCCATGCCGTTTGGCTACCAACCCTCCCTAGGATAAATTGCGCATTCTTCTGTAATTTTTTCCTATCCTCATGAAAGTCCGACAGAAAATTTGCATAAAAGAATGGCTTCCTTTGTGGTTGCAACTGAAAATGTTCTCCTGCCACAGGAAGTGAGAGGTGCTTCTGATCTGCCAGATTATCTTGCTGTCATAAATTATAATTGATAATCAGATTTCAATTGTGGCAGGCTTTTCTCCCCCCTCCTCCCTCCACAGTCTTCTGAGCAGATGAGATGACATTTATAGGGGTCTATGTGCAAGAGTGGATATGCGAATACGTGTGTGTCTGACAGAGAGAGAGGAGAGGGTGATGAAATAGAGACAGTGATGGCTCCAGATGGTTAAAATTTTCCAAACAGGATGGAAGTCTAACAAATCTGCAGTTGACTTTTAAAAGGGAAGAGAGAATATTTAGAGGAAGGGTAAGCCCAGTTGGAAGGGACGCGGTGGCTCAGTGGCTAAGACGCTGAGTTTGTCGATCAGAAAGGTCGGCAGTTCGAATCCCTAGCGCCGTGTAATGGAGTGAGCTCCGGTTACTTATCCCAGCTTCTGCCAACCTAGCAGATCGAAAGCATGTAAAAAATGCAAGGAGAAAAATAGGGGCCATTTTGGTGGGGAGGAAACAGCCTTCCGTGCGTCTTTGGCATTTAGTCATGCTGGCTACATGACCACGGAGACAGACGTCTTTGGATAGTGCTGGCTCTTCGGCTCTGAAACTGAGATGAGCACCGCCCCCAGAGCCAGAAACGACTAGCACATATGTGTGAGGGGAACCTTTACCTTAAGTCCAGTTGATTTCTCTGGTTGACTAGAAGATGGACAGTTAAATAAATGTTTTAACTAAATAACTGACTTAAAGAAAACAAATCACCCTCTTCTTCTGTCATATGAAGTTGACTTCGTTTTTGACTTATGATCACAATTGAGCCCAACGTTTCTGTTGCTAAGTGAGAAAGTTGTTAAGTGAGCTTGGTCCCCATTTTATGATCTTTCTCACCACCGTTGTTAAGTGGATCGTTGCTGTTGTTAAGTTAGTAACACGGTTGTTAAGCGAACCTGACTTCCCCATTGACTTGGCTTGTCAGAAGGTTGCAAAAAGGGGAACACACCTGAAGTGGGATTCAAATTTTTTTACTATTGGTTCTGTGGGTGTGGCTTGGTGGGCGTGGCTTGGTGGGCATGACAGGGGAAGGATACTGCAAAATCCCCATTCCCTCCCACCCACTAAACTGCTTTCTAGCTCTGTTCTCCTGTGCAGGACAACAAAAGAAGACCCAACAGTCAGAGGTGGAATTTGCTGGTTCTCCAAATGACTCAAAATCTCCCCTACCGGTTCTCCAGAACTGGTCAGTACTTGCTGAATACCGGACACTGCAAACTGTCATAAATATAAGTCAGCTGTCCAGAATCTGAATTTTGATCATGTGACCAGAGGGATGCTGCAAGCATGAAAAATGGTCTTAAGCCTTTTTTTTTCCCCAGTGCCCTTGTAACTTCGAATGTAAGTTGTAAATTGAGGACTATCTGTATACTGGGCTTTCTTCTCTTCCCCACTCTTCCCTTATTAAAAAATGCTTAATTCATCAAATTCTTAGCTCATGGAGGAAATGTCAACATAATTGACTGGAGAGTAGGAGGACATCTCTGGAGAAACTGTGAACTTTTTACATGCACACATCAGGGGTGTCAAACTGGGTGTCTTCAAGAGCCAGATCAGCTTGGCAGTTTCCCTCGGGGGGCCGGGGGGGGGGGGGGGAGGAAATGGGATGGACGCCTCCTCCAGCACCCTCAGCTGGTCCCCCATGGATTGTTTTTGGTCTCCACGGCCTCCTGCAGCACTCTGCCAGCCGAAAAGGGACCATGGGCAGGGAGGGGTAAGGATGGTGGAGGAGGCATCCGCTGATGAGGTTACCTGGTTGGGTAATGAAATGTCTGCAAGCAAACAACCCAGCTCAGAGAGAACCAAAGACCCCACAATTCAATTCTGAGCTACGTTTTTTTTTTATTTCCATCAGCTGTAATTGTGATGGATGGGGTGAAAAGTTTTTCAGCACTGCTACTGTTAGAGTCAGAATTGTGGTAAATCATACCAGAGAAGTGTCTGGGGAGCTTCCTTCCTTCCTTCCTTCCTTCCTTCCTTCCTCTGTCTGTCTGTCTGTCTGTCTATCTATCTATCTATCTATCTATCTATCTATCTATCTATCTATCTATCTATCTATCTATCTATCTATCTATCTATCTTTTTTGTTTCCCCATCTTTGTTTCTCTCTTTTTTCTTTATTTCTCTTTCTTTCTCCCTCCTTTTCCCTTCCTTTCTTCCTTCTTTCCTTCCTCTATTTCCCCTTTCTCCTTTCTTCCTTTTTAGCTTTCTTCATCCTCTCCTTTCTTCTCCTTCCTTCCTAACTTCCTCCATCCTCCCCTTTCTCCTTCCTTCCTTCCTTCCTTCCTTCCTTCCTTCCTTCCTTCCTCCCTCCCTCCCTCCCTCCCTCCCTCTCTCTCTTTCTTTCTTTCTTTCTTTCTTTCTTTCTTTCTTTCTTTCTTTTTTTCTTTCTTTCTTTCTTTCTTTCTACATGTAGTTCCACAAATACTGAATTTACCACCAAATTAAGATTTATCTCCTTCTCATCTCTAGCCTAGGCTGGTAGATGTCATGACTTGAAGAAAACAGTCAACAGTGCAAAGTTAAATCTTCTCTGTCTTGTATTTCAGGGCCTGCTGCAGAGTTGCCCATTCAGACTCCCTGATCCACACCCCCTTAACTTCAATGATGCTGCCACTTCTGCTTAGTGTTCCTGAGCTTTGACCAAAAGCTTTCCAATCTCCTCTAAAACTGCCCTTGTAATTCATCCTCAGAAGGAGCAAAGTGTCAGCAGTCACTGGACCACTTGAACCAAGCGGTATTCCCTTCTCTCTCTCGCCCTAGACAACTGTTTTAGGGAAAAGTATAAAGCAATTAAATGTCAGGAGCAATTAGCTCATGCATTTTTCATGGGCCACAGACTGGAATCACTTGAGAAAGCTTCTATAATTAAGCTTAATAAAAATGAATACACAATTTTCCACTCCTCTCACTGTGGCTTATATGTCATGGACATTTCTATATATTTTCTTCTCTTTATTATTTGAGCGAGGATGGGGGGAGGAACACAACCAGAGACCACAAACAGCACTTTTCCTTGTTACTCACAAGTTCATCAAAGCCTGTTTCAGCAATATTTTCCCCAGTAGTAGTAGTACTTTGATAAATTATTGATGATCTTCCCCTTTGCCTGAAGAGATTTGGAAAAATGCCTGTGTTCAAAAATTTGGAAAATATGTCAAAAAGCTATTGAAAGCCTGGTCTACTCATTACTTGCTAAATGTTCAATTCCATTTTCGAAAAAGTCAAGAAGCTGAATGTTTATTTAAAGGCTTTGCGTTTCTCTAAATTCCTCCAAATAGATGATAAGGACATTTTTAAACTCAAACTATACTTATTCCTTCTTCTCAGAAAATCACGCAATTTTAGCCAGGCTTTGATTAACATTAAGTAAAGGAACAGAAAATAATCTACCACCTCTCTGAGCACTATGCAAGTTATTCAACTGAAAGATAGACGATTAGTTATAGCATCACACTAAATCAACACTTTAACATTAGACAAATAATTTATCTTCTCCCTTTTTTTCTGGCAGAGTACGGAGAAGTTAAGTTTTTCCACAAGTTTTCAAGAAATGGGGAAAAATACCTTTCCCCTACTTTATTATTTATTTATCTGTTTTTGCGGAAACTTGGAGGAAAACTAAAATATGTACATTTTTAGTACCTTTTTGGCTATAAATAAATGGGTGCTCTGCCAATATTTAACCATTTCCATTATTTTAAGGGTTGCTGGAAAGGAAAAGCAGCTATTTAGGAAGGTGGCAAAAACACATGTTTTCCATCAAGCTTCAAACCATTAATGTATTCCCAGAGGGGAAAAATAATGCTGATAGTCATTGCATGTATTTGTTTCTCTATTTGGTTTCTGGCCTTTCTTCATGTTGATTGTTAAAAAAAAAACAGAAAGGCAGGATAGCCATTCTGTAATCAATACTAACTAAAACAAATTCTCCACTGTCTAGTTCAGGGGTTGCCACAAAGAAGAGGGGGGTCATTCTATTCAAAACATCTGAGGATAGGACAAGAAGCAATGGGTGGAAACAAATAAAGGAGAGAAGCAACCTAGAACTAAGAAGAAATTTCCTGACAGTGAGAACAATTAATCAGTGGAACAACTTGCCTGTAGAAGTTGTGAAGGCTCCAACACTGGAAGTTTTTAAGAAGAGATTGGATGGTGTAGGGTTTCCTGCTTGAGTAGGGGGGTTGGACTAGAAGACCTCCAAGGTCCTCCAACTCTGTTATTCTATTCTGTTCTGTTCCGTTCTATTCTAGTTCAGTGCCACCCAAATTTGGTCATTTCCAAGGGTGTAAGCCTCAACTTCCATACTTCTCATCCAACAAGAATTGAAACCACTGTTTAGTATCGGCTTACTATTTGCTACTACTCTGATTGTGTTGTGTAAATTAAGATCCTTTTCCTGGTGGTTTTCTACTTATTAATTCTCACACCACATACTGGATGAAACCCAAATTTTATAGCTTCTTTTTTTGCTTTGTTTTTCAGGGTGTTTGCAAAGGGGGTTCTATTTTCTTTCTATTTTCAATTTATGTTAAACCTGTTTTAGAGCATATGGTAACCCTGCCTCTCTACTGAACTTCTCAGGTAGGAAGTATGGTAGGAAGGATCGATAAGACATGAATTGAGCAAATCTCTAGAATCTTATGTGTAGGTTAGATTTTGATTCATACAATTTATGCTGACATGATTTCTTCGCAGTTCAGGACAAGAAAGTGGCTGTGTGAAGGAGCTTTTATACTGTATAACCATAGCCTATTCCTCATAATCAACATGAAGACTTTAATCCATTAACTGTAATGGTCCAAGGACTCATAAAATTAATCACATAAGCAATGAAGTGGAAGCTATCATACCTGACTTGGTTCCAACAAATCTTGGTTCAACCAACATTTGCTGAAATTACGGTGCCCCAATTGAGACATAATTCCAAGACAAGCTTCATTAAAGGCTTCAAAGTATTCAGTAGGAAGTATTCACTTAAATTTCAGAATGGCTGTGTCTTGAAGGCTTGGCCTGGCTTTATGAAGCCTTTTTCCTTGTCTTTTGACCACACCTAGAATATTGCATCCAGTTGTGGTCACCACACTATAAAAAAGATATTGAGACTCTAGAAAAAGTGCAGAGAAGAGCAACCAGGATGATTAGGGAACTGGAGACTAAAACATAAGAATGACGGTTACAGGGACTGGGCATGGCTAGTCTAGTGAAGAGAAGGACCAGGGGAGACATGATAGCAGTCTTCCAATATTTGAGGGGCTGCCATAGAGAGGAAGGGGTCAAGCTATTTTCCAAAGCACCTGTAGGCCAGACAAGGAATAATGGATGGAAACTGATCAAGGAGAGATTCAACCTAGAAATAATGAGAACTTTTCTGACAGCGAGAACAATAATTCAATGGAATGGCTTGCCTTCAGAAGTTATGGGAGCTCCATCACTGGAAGCTTTCAAGAAGGGACTGGACAGCCAGCTGTCAGAAATGGTATAGAGTCACCTGATTATGCAGGGGGTTGGATTAGATGACCTACAAGTTCCTTTCCAATTCTGTTATTCTATATACAGTATATTACCTAAAAGCATTTCTGTTCAAACAACCTATAAACTTTCTTTGCTTTCAACTCCAGCCATTCTTTCTAGAGGTCAGTGGGGCAGTTATCCAATATAGATCCGAGATAAAAGAGACATCACAGCATTATTTCCGGTGGGCCGATCTCAGCAAATGCTCTACCGCTGTCTATTATGGCTCAGCTCGTTGTTTCAGTTGGCATCCATAACTGTTTTGTTTTTAACCTTATAAAGGAAAACGACTGTGAATTCGGATATTTTATCTCTTTTTTGCACAGATCTTCAGCCAGCCATCCCCTATCAGTAGAGGAAGGAATAAAACTACTAGTCCAGTTGCCTTTTGATAAAAAGAACCTTTGGTACAACCATGACCTGCATGAACCTGAGAATCTCCATAGATATCAAGTCTGAAAGTGCTTTCCTCATCCCTCATTTTAGCTGTGTATGAACAATTGTTTCTTGATAGTAGTTCTTCTTCCTACCCTTGAAGTCCATTGCATAGTCTCTCTGCATCCCACAATTTGTTGGTTAATAGGTTGGATTCTCAACTCATCCTAAAACAGCCTATAATTTGTTTAGATTAGAAGTATATTAACAGATTAACAGAGCTGGAAGAGACCTTGTAGGTCATCTAGTCCAACTGCCCACCCAAGCAGGAGACCCTACACCATTTCTCACAGATGGCAGTCCAGTCTCTTCTTGAAAGCTTCCAGTGATGAAGCTTCCCAAACCTCTGAAGGCAACTTCTGTTCCACGGGTTGATTGTTCTCACTGTCAGAAAATTCCTCCTTATTTCCAGGTTGAATCTCTCCTTGTTCAGTTTCCATCCATTATTCCTTGTCTGGCCTTCAGGTGCCTTGGAAAATAGCTTGACCCCCTTCCTCCTCTCTGTGGCAGCCCCTCAAATATTGCAATACTGCTATCCTGTCTCCCCTGGTCCTTCTCTTCCCTAGACTAGCCAGGCCCAGTCCTAGTTCATCCTATATTGAGAGGGTTTGATCACACTGTTGTTACTCAAGAATTCCTGAGTCAGAGATGCTGACTCATCTCCTCAAGTTGAGGTAGTCCACAACTTAAGACCACAATTGAGCCCAACATTTTTAATGCTAATCGAGATGTTTGTTAAGTGAGTTTTGCCTCTTTTTACAACCTTTCTGGCCCCAGTTCTTAAGTAAATTAAGTAAAGAACACTGCAGTTGTTAAGTTAGTCGCACAGTTGCTAAGTGAACCTGGCTTCCCCTTTGACTTTGCTGGTCAGAAAGTCACAAAAAATTATCAGATGTCCCCGGGACCCTGCAACCGTCATAAAGATGAACCAGTTCCAAAGCATCTGAATTTTCATCAAGTAGACATGGGGATGCTGTAATGGTCGTAAGCAGTGGTGGGTTGCTACCTGGTCAGACCAATATGGGCGAACCGGTAGTTATGATCAAATGGCTGGGCCTGCCTGTTCACCCACTACTGCACTATCCTTTCCATATATAACTCGCTTTCTGGTTCATTCCCCCCACCCATGCTGCCAGCTGAGTTCCGTGCTGCACCTCCTGTACTCACCGGAGCTGCCCAAGTAGATTATCTGCATGTTTGAAGCTGCATTTCAGATAACAGATAATCAGAGTTGGAAGGGACCTTATAGGTCATCTAGTCCAATCCCTCCCAAGCGGGAGACCCTTCACCATTTCTGACTATTGGCAGTCCAATCTCTTCTTGAAAGGCTCAAATGATGGCGCTACCACAACTTCCAAGGGCAAGCTGTTCCATGGGTTGATTGATCACTGTCAGAAAGTTTCTCTTTGTTTCCAGGTTAAATCTCTCCTTGTTCAGTTTCCATCCATTATTCCTTGTCTGGCCTACAGGTGCTTTAGAAAATAGATTGACCCCTTACTCCCTGTGGCAGCCCCTCAAATATTGGAAGACCTCTATCATGTCTCCCCTGGTCCTTCTCTTTACTGGACTAGCCAAGCCCAGTTCCTGCAACCGTTCATTGTATGTGTTAGCCTCCAGTCCCCTAATCATCCTGGTTGCTCTTCTCTGTACTTTTTCTAGAGTTTCAACATCTTTTTTATAATGTGGTGACCAAAACTGGATGCAGTACTCTAGGTGTGGTCTTACTAAGGCTTTATAGAGTGGTATTAGTATCTCCTTTGACCTCGATTGTATCCCTCTGTTAATGCAATTTAGGATTGCATTAGCTTTTTTGGCTGCTGCTGCTGCACACTGCTGGCTCCTATTTAGCTGGTTGTCCACTAAGACTCCAAGATCCCTCTCACAGTTAGTGCAATTGAGCCTGGTTTCACCCAGTCTATATGTGTACTTTTGGTTTCAGTCCCATGCATGCTCACAACCAACGAACCGGTTGCTAACATAAGTGCAGCCCACTTCTGTAAGTGTGAAAAGTGGTCATAAGTCATTGCTTTTATTTCTGTTGTAGCTTCAATTAATCATGAACTATTGCAAGTTGCGGATTATCACTATCTTGGTTCAGAGGTAAGAAGATCTGTATGAGTACATTTCTAACTAAATCCCCGAAAGACAAAGTTACTGTTTGTTCAGGGACATCTTGTTTAGAGTTGATGGCAACTCTGCCTTGGATGGTGAAAAGTTATAGTCCGAAAGTTCAAAAAGTTGAAACAACAAAATTTGTGGTGCGGTTCCAAAAGAATGTGCCAAAATATTAATAGGTTGCATATTAGACTCTGAAAAAAATATTTGCCCCTTTTGTTCAGTATCACTGTTCAGTATCACACCTATTAAATCCCCACCCAGGCTACCACTAAAAAAAACGAGGTCTTTATTTAAAACAAAGGTTATTCAAACTGTCTTTTAAAAGAACATATATCGAGGAAAAACAGATTTAAAATGCATTGGCAGAGGTAATTTCAAAAAAAACCTCAGAAATGTATCCACATAAAGCTTTGACATTTTAAAGAAATCAGCATGCTTCAGTTATCAAAGCTTTTGGAAGATCTTACTGGGTTTTTTTTAAATAGAGATTATTAATATAAGGAATGAGATAAAAAAAACCCCACAATTTCACTATTCACTGGTGCAACAGTTAACCTCACCAGAGGGGGGCAAAGGATCCTGATTGTGTTCCAACGCATGTATCTGCCACCTGTGGATAATTTGAAGGAGGGTTGTGTCATTAGCATAATTACCATCTCGGCAAAAATATATGATTTATGTTGTATTGGGATGGCTGCATTTTGATGTAAAGGGTTCAGTTCATGGCACCACACTGGAACCACTGAGAAGCTAAAACACTGGCTCAGAGGTGCACAGCTAGTGGGAACAGAAACAAATTCCTGTAAAGAATATTTGAAGCACTGAAGGCTATTTAGCCTTTCTGATTAAGAAAAATTATGGTAACAGCAGGCTTCCAATGTTTGCCAGGTTATCGTGTAAAAGATGGAGCAGGGTTTTTCTCAGCCATTGGCTTCACATGCCAATCCAAACCGTGTTCTGTTTGTTACAAAATAACCCACACATACTTGGAGGTATTCTAGTCCAAGCCCCTGAGAATGCCAAACTCTGAGTAGAGGTCCTGGAAAAGGTGTCAGAATAACAGAATAACACTTAGAAGGGACCTTGAGGGGAACCCTATACCATTTCAGAGAAATGGCTGTCCAGTCTTTTCTTAAAAAACCTCTAGTGTTGGAGCACACAGAACTTCTAGTAGCAAGCAGTTCTATTGGTTAATTGTTCTCACTGTCAGGAAGTTTCTCCCTAGTCTTAGTTTGCTTCTCTTTTTGTTCAGTTTCCATCAGGGGTGGGATTCAAATTTTTTAACAACCGGTTCTGTGGGCGTGGCTTAGTTGGTGTGCGCGGCTTGGTGCTCATGTTATTGGCTGGGTGTGCCCAACTCAATATCACTTGCATCAAGGCACGCATCCCCTCGCCTGGCCTCTCTTGACTGTGGGGATGCTGCAACAGTCGTAAGTGTGAAAAACGGTCATAAATCACTTTTTTCAATGCCATTGTAACTTTGAATGGTCACTCCACACAAGCAAAGTACCAGCAAAGGAGGGAAAAATAACTCCAGAGAACTTCCTGAGACAGGAAGTCTAGTCCTGCCAAGAATGTAATAAGGGTTAACGGAGAGGCAGTTTCTGTAAGCAACACCAGAATGTTTCCTTCCTGCCTTCCTTACAGGATTGGGCCAGTAATTTCTTCTAACAACCGGTTCTCCAAACTGCTTAGAATGTTAACAACCAGTTCTAGCGAATAGATGGAAAAAAATAAAGAAAAAAACTTCAGGAGTTGTGGGTGCTCTATCCCTGGAGCTTTCAAAAACAGACTGGACAAACATTCATGTGAAATGGTGTAGGGTCTCCTCTTTGAGGAGGGGGTTAGACTAGAAGACCTCCAAAATCCCTTCCAACTCTATGTTCTAAGTTAGAAGCAAAAGAAAAAAAAACTAAAAAGAGATAAATTATGTCCCTCCAGACCTTTTGTTTTCCTGTGAATTATTTTTTTCCCATGACACCATTCCAGCCTTTTGTGCTTTAAACTTCTCATTTCTCTTTCTGAGAATCTCATCAAATCCATCCAACCATGACTTCCTTAGTTGTTCATTCCCTTTCACCTCCCTCATTCTTCTTTTGTATATTTGTGTTGCAACTTGATCTTGATTAGTTTTCTATTTCTTTCTTTGCTATTGGTATAGTTTCTAATGTCTCCTGGGTGGTTTACAAAAAATAAAATAAAAAATAAAAACAGAATACAAAACACAACTTATCAAAATGTTCAGCAGAGATAAAAAGTGGCCAACATGTAAAACTTGCCAATGCACCCTAATTTATAAAGCCATCAAGCTATCTTTGGATTCTGCCACATTGGGTGGCACATGGAGTGAAATCACACGCAACAGTTGCTTGTCCATAGCGAGTGGTGCGGTGGCCTAGAGCTCTCACCCCACAATCAGGAGGCTGTGAGTTCGATCCTAGGTAGGGGCAGATATTTCTCTCTCTGGACACAATGAGAATATATCTGCTGCGAACTTCGCATTGGTGACAGGAAGGGCATCCAGACATTAAAAACTCAACTCCATTCAATTGCGCCAACTCCACCCCAATACAAGAGATTACAGGATAGTTAAAAGACTAAAAGAAAAAGTTGCTTCTCCATAACATTTCTAATTTCTTCAGGACTACCCTTTAATGCATAACAGAATAACAGAGTTGGAAGGGATATCCAACCTCCTGCTCAAGCATATACCATTTCAGAAACACGGTTGTCCAATGTCTTCTTAAAAATAATCTAGTGATGGAGTACCTTCAACTTCTGAAGGCAAGACTCTCTTCTTTGCAACAGCCCCCTAAATAATGTATCCGCTCCTCTTTATTTGGGATAAATATTTTGTTCTGGCAGAGGCAGAAATACAATAATGCACAAAGAATGATGTGTGAGTATTTTCTGTTTGTTACAAGTCCAAAAACTGTGTTTATATATATTTGCAATTTATACACAGACATAGGCTGATGCAAACAAACACATGTGCACATGTGCTCCTGCACGCTTGCTAGCCGAGTTAAAAGGCTATGACATTTAATACTTCGAAGCATCAGAAAATCACTGAAGGGGAAAACAAAACAAAAAGGGATTTTTTTTCTCCAAAGACTCAGAAGCTGCAGCTGAAAGAGCAAGACAATCTTTTGCTGTCATATATTTGAGACAGGATTTTAAGACTAATTTGGCTGAAACGTTCCAAGTAATGCACCAAGCTCTCCCTTCCTTTACTGGGTGCACTTTCATGCCACCACACAATCTCTTAAAAACAGAACAGAATGCAGAATAACAGATTAGGAAGGTCTTCTAGTTCAACCTCTTCCTCAAGAAGGAGACCCTGGAATATTCTGGACAAATGGCTGTTCAATCTCTTCCAGTGATGGCGCATTCACAACTTTGGGAGGCAATAGCATTTAGTACTTAGACTTACGTACTGCTTCATAGTGCATTATAGCACTCTCTAAGTGGTTTATAGAGTCAATCTATTGCCCCCAACAAACTGTGTCCTCATTTTGCCAACCTTAGAAGGATGGAAGGCTGAGTCAACCTTGAACTGGTCAGGCTCGAACTCCTGGCAGTGGGCAGAGTCAGCCTGCAATACTTCATTCTAACCACTGTGCGACCACGGCCCATGGCAAGCCATCCCACTAATTAATTGTTCCCAGTATCAGGAAATTTCTTAGTTTTAGGTTGGATCTCTTTTTGATAAGCTTCCATCGATTGCTTCTTGTCCTGCCTTCAGGTGCTTTGCAGAACAGGTTTGACTCCTTCTCTGAAACAGCCCCTTGGAAGATTGTAATCATGTCACCCCAGTCCTTCTTTTCATTAGATATATACCCAGTTCCAGAAACCATTCATCAGACACTTCAGCAGTTTGAAAGGGTTTTAAATGATCCACAGTTGACTTCTCCAACTGACCTGACTGACATCAGTCAAATGATCAATCAGAAAAACTATACTCTGATCAAGAAACTACTAAATATTATATACCAAAATTAGCAGGACAAAGTACAATATATAAACAGAGAGCAAATCCTACTCCTCTCTCTTGGTGAAGTTATCTAGTTGGGTAATGAAATGTCTACAAGCAAACATCCCAGATCAGAGACCACCAAGGATTCAATGCTGAATTACAATCATTCTCTTTATTTTCTTCTACTGGATTGAGGTCAAGTCTGTGGACTTTTTTTTTCAACCAACTTTGTACTTCGAAAATAAGGAATGAAAATCATTTACACAAACTGCCGTAAATCTAGAAATTTGGGCAAGTCACTTTCTTTCAGCCAGCTCACCTCACAAGGTTATTGTTTCAGGGAAAAATAGTATTGGGTATATTTTCCACCTTGAGTTATTTATAAAAAATAATAAAGGCGGGGAATAAATAAATAAAGCAAAATCTTGCCACCTGCCCCAAAGCAGAGGAGTCTGGCATTACATTTTCTGACTAACAAATCTTATTAAAAGGCATAAGCTGACCTCGCTAACGCAACTCTCCTCCTACTGCCTCTGCAGCAAAATTCCCCTGCGAAACGCACAAAACAGAAATATCAATTTCATGCACCCCTGTCTCTCTGTCTTACTTCATGTTGTGTGCCTATCTGTTGCGTTATACAAAGAATCACAAAAAGAAAAAAGAACATCCCAAGCATTTTCTATGAGGAGACATGAAAAAGGGACAGAACCTCTTCCCCCTTGAAAAACCTGCCTAAAACATTAACTAGAAGAAATGGTGAGGAAGGAGAGAGATCCTGTAACTGGAGAAAGAAAACCCACAGAAGCTCCACAGAAAGTCAGAATTTCAAAGAAAACACAAACTGCACTGCAGGGTTCAAACACAACGCAGCCAGAAATAAGTTGGCTCGGATCTCAGAAGTAGTTGTCAACTTCATAGGATCACAGAAGGTCAGAGTAGCTTCCAAATAGGGTACCAAATCGTTATAAAGAAATACTCTGATTCTCCCCCCGCCCGCCCCCCCGCATCCATTCAACTGCTAAAGCTTCAATCTTCTCAAAGCCCATGGCAAGCAAATGTGTGCTGTTATGCGTGAATGTATGTTCATACTAGCAAAGATAGCTCACACTTTATCATGATAGTGTGGAAAGTCAGCCCCCAGAAGGATGAAATATTTTGGATTTTTGGCCCAGTTTCAGAATGCTGCAGGAGGCCATGGAACAGAGGTGGTATTCAGCAGGTTCTGACCAGTTCTGGAGAACCGGTAAGTGGAAATTTTGAGTAGTTTGGAGAACCGGCAAATACCACCTCTGACTGGCCCTGCCCCCATCTCTTCTCTGCCTCCTGAGTCCCAGCTGATTGGCTGGGTCTTCTTTTGTTGCCCTGCAGAGGAGAACGGAGCTGGAAAGCAGGTTAGTAGGGTGGGAAGGGAATGGGGATTTTGCAGTAACTTTCTCCCAGGAGCGGGGAGGGAATGGAGATTTTACAGTATCCTTCCCCTGCCACACCCACCAAGCAACACCCACAGAACTGGTATTTAAAAAGTTTGAATCCCACCATTGCCTTGGAGGGTGAAAATGAGGCATTGGGCGCGGGGGGCTACACGCAGCCCATTTTAGCTGCCAGAGGCACCCTTGATATTTCCAGGCTGGTCCTGTGGGCCGGATTTAAGCACCTCACAGGCTGGATCCAGCCCGTGGGCCTTGAGATTGACACCCCTGGCTTAACCACTATACTAAACTGATTCTCTTAAATTTTTCAGAAATTAGAAATAAGCTTTTTGTGCAGAGAAAAACTTTCCCATCTGCCAACGTCAGTAGATCAAGCTGTCAAAAAAATGCAGCACCGTTGCACGATTGGAAAGTTGGTCCCTCTGAATCAAACTAACCCTGTATTGAAGAATAGCAAAACGAAAGCAGACGTATGTTACATATGCCATGTTGAACCCTTGAACAGAAAACTCGTCAATGGGAGAAATTAGGTTAGTCCTTCAAGATGGTGAGAAATATGTCCTCTTTGCATAGTGTCCAAATGTTATTTTGCCTCCAGTTCTCTTAGATGAGAATAAAAGTCGAATTAAATGGAATAGAAGCACACAATGCTGAATTATATTTTGGTGCCATATGTTGGATAGATGAGGATTCAACTTCAGTTGAGATTGTGACTCAAGAGATGAGCCAAGAACTACTTATTTTTTTACATCATTTCAGAATAGTTTCATCACCACTGAAAATATTTTATGAAAAATAACTAAAATCATTGCAGCGCACTCATGTCAGAAGCAGAAAAATCAAAGTGGTTCCAGGTTGAAAGGATTAGCCAGTGACATCACCATTGTTTGGGAGCTGCCTAGTTGGGGGCTCTTTTCATATCAGTGCAGGAGCTGGAATGAAGGACAGGAGCTCATCCGATCCAATGGCAGCACTCGGGTCTCAAACATGGGCATGCTAACCTCCAAACCCAGCATCCTAACCACATGAGCCACCCAGCTCCTAAAATAAATCATAGTTTGAAGGGCTTGCTGTAAGAAATAACTTCCACATTATAAGTTCCAGAGAGTGATGCCTTGAATTTAGAGATTTAACCAGGGGTGGGATACAATTTTTTTAACACCTGGTTCTGTGGGCGTGGCTTAGTTTGTGGGTATGGCTTGGTGGTCATGTGACTGGGTGGATGTGGCTTGGTGATCATGTTTATTGGCTGGGTGAGGCCAACTCAATATCACTCACATCGAAGCACACATCTCCTCGCCTGGCCTCTCATGACTGTGAGGATGCTACAACAGTCGTAAGTGTGAAAAATGGTCATAAGTCACTTTTTTCAGTGCCATTGTACCTTTGAATGGTCACTCTACACAAGCAAAGTACCAGAAAAGGAGGGGGAAAACCTCCAGAGAAGTTCCTGAGACAGGAAGTCTAGTCCTGCCAAGAATGTAATAAGGGTTAATGGAGAGGCAGTTTCTGTAAGCAACACCAGAATGTTTCCTTCCTACCTTCCTCCAGGATTAGACCAGTAATTTCTTCTAACAACTGGTTCTTCAAACTGCTTAGAATGTTAACAACTGGTTCAAGCAGATAGGTGCAAACTGGTAGAATCCCACCCCTGGATTTAACCAAACTTTTCCTACTGCTTCAAGCTACCAAAGTGTGAAATTTGCCAGTCCATCAGGCAATTTTTGCTGGCTACCAACAAAGATGATTATTTACGTGTATCACTTGGGGGAACTCCCATTAATACATGTTTACCATTGAGAAATAGGTGACATTTCCAGCAAATCATTAACACCAATTATGTGCTGGACAAATCTATCACTTACACGACAATCTTTTGGCCAACTGAAAAATAAATGTGAGTGCAATGTCATTGCGTATCTCTAGGCAGAGTTATCTTCAAAACCATACAAGCAACAAATTTAGAGAGATGCAATTTGTCTAGGCAATATCATGTTAATCACTAGCATGAGAGGTAGTTCTTTACTTACAACAGTTCGCTTACTGACCATTCAAAGTTATAACACTGAAAAAAGTGACATATGACCATTATTCACACTTACAACTGTTGCAGCATGTGATTTACATTCAGATGCTTGGAAATTAATTCATATTTATGACAGTTGCAGTCTTTTGGGGCCATGTGATCCCCTTTTGCAGCCCTCAGACAATCAAAATCGATGGGGAAATCCAGATTCACTAAACAACCATGTTACAAATTTAACAACTACAGTGATTCACTTAACAAGTGAAAGGCAAGAAAGGTCATAAAATGGAGCAAAATTCATGTAACAAATTTTTCACCTAGCAGCATAAATCTTGGGTTCAATTGTGGCTGTAAGTTGAGGACTACCTCAGCCTGCTTTTCAAGGGACAATGCAGTGGGATCTATGGATTCCTCTTTTATAGAGAGTAGAGTTGCAGTCCTTCAGGTTGCCTATGATGTTTGGGGGGAATGGAGGACTGGAAGATGTAATAGGAAATGCTTGAGCAGGGACCTATTGTATATACCTAGGACATCTGTTGTACACATCTGCTGATCCAGTTCTACAGAGAAATGATTGAGTCTGTCATCTGCACCTCTATAACTGTCTGGTTTGGTTCTGCAACCCAACAGGATAGACACAGAGTTCAGAGGATAATTAGGACTGCAGAAAAAAGCAATTACTACCAACCTGCCTTCAATCGAGGACCTGTATACTGCACGAGTCAAAAAGAGGGTTGTGAAAATATTTACAGACCCCTTACATCCCGGACATAAACTGTTTCAACTCCTACCCTCAAAATGGTGCTATAGAGCACTGCATACCAGAAGAACTAAACACAAGAACAGTTTTTTCCTGAATGCCATCGCTCTGCTAAACAAATAATTCCCTCAACATTGTTCAACTATTTACAAAGTCTGCACTGCTGTTACTATTAATCTTCTCATCACTCCTTATCGCCCATCTCCTCCCACTTGTGACTGTATGATTGTAACTTTGTCGCTTGTATCCTTACAATTTATATTGACTGTTAGGAATGTAAGTCACCTAACAGTTGGGTTGGAAAATATATAAACCAGGATAGACATTTTAATACTGTCTCTTTAAGGGAATGCTAAAATTGTAATTGGGTGTGGTTCCTCAAATGGCCATAAGATGGAGGTAGGAACCTGGGTTGTTCTGTTTTTTTCTCCTGTTCTGGAGAATGTTGAATTTTTCCCTATTGACTGTTGCTGATCATAGTTCTTCTTGGATATGATGTAAGTCTGTTACTGAACTGTGTATGATACTGGACTTTGTTGTTGGATTATCCCTGGACTGAAAACTGACTGCTTTAACCGTGAATGACTTGGACTGTTTGTTGACTATTTGCTTAACCGTTTTACAAGAAGTAAAAACCTACATTTTACTATACCGTGTATCTGTGTGCTGGTTGTGTGTTATTCTTCACTACTCTCACTACATCTCCCTGTGCGTGCTCATTCTCCTAATGGGGAATTTCCTAGTATGATTTGATTGCTTATTGTACCCTAATACTATCAATAGGTGTTGTACCTTATGATTCTTGACTCTTGATGAATGTATCTTTTCTTTTATGTATACTGAGAGTATTTGCACTAAGACAAATTCCTTGTGTGTCCAATCACACTTGGCCAATAAAGAATTCATTCTATCTATCTATCTATCTATCTATCTATCTATCTATCTATCTATCTAAGGAGAGGCCCTTTTTAAATTCTATGGTTCCCAAGATGAACTTTGACTCATACTCATCAACTGATATTGATTAGCAATTAAAACTAAGTCTAAGGTTCATTAAGACTACGGAAGGCTAAAGGGCTCAATCCTCTCTTCCTTTTTGTTTGACATTTGTATGAAACCATTGAGTGAAGTCAAGCCTTGATTTGGGTCATGTATCACCAATATGCTTATAATACTCAATTGTATATCTTTTTTTTTCCAAACAATTTTTTTTATTTTATATTTACAATAAATCCATCTTTCATTCAAACAGTGTGTCAACTGGATACATATATCTTATGCTAACAATTACTTTTCTTACCTATACATCAATAATCACATTTTCTTTATAAGCCATTATCTCTTACATCTATTATTTTTATAACAGTCTTAACTTATTTCTCTATGTATTCATCTACTCAATTTAACTTGTTTTATTTTCCAACCATTGATAAAATGAATCCCATACCATGTAATATTCAGTTTCTTCTTTTTCTTTGATTGCCAGTGTTAATCTCTTTATCTCTGCACATTCTAATATTTTCTCAATCACCTTTCCCTCTTCTGGAATTTTTTCACTTTTCCAATTCTGAGCAAATACAGTTCTAGCTGCAGTTAATACATCAATAATTAAATACGCTTTTTCTTTGCTATAACATTCAGGCACCATCCCTAGTAAGAATATTTCAGGTTTCAAATCTTACTCAGTAGTATAGCTTGACCCCAGGTTGGACAAGTGATGCTGTTAAAGTCTTGGTGTTAAAGTCTGGAACTGTATAGATCTGGATGAAGGCAAATAGATTCAGGCTCAATCTTGACAAGACCAAGCATTGTTAAGTGAATCACTGCAGCTGTTACATTCCTAACAAGATTGTTAAATGAATCTGGTTTCCCCATTGGCTTTGCTTGTCAGAAGGTTGCAAGAAGTGATCTCATGACCTAAATGTGAGTCAGTTGTGAAGCATCCAAATGCAAGACCGCAAGGATGCCGCAACGGTCATAAGCGTGAAAAATTGCACCCTTCTAACTTCCAACTTCAAACCAAATTGTTGTAAGTCAAGGACTACCTGTATTGACTTTATTTATTTTATTTACTTAAATCAGAGGTCTACTTGTTACTTCTATCTTCTATGGCCAATCATTACACTCTGAAACGTATTCCGTTCAAACGCCTTATTTTCCCCATCCCATTTTCTCTTCAGAATTTCTGGCCTTCTTCTAAGGTAAGGAAAAAGCAAAAAGCTGTTTTTAAGCTTACAGAAAATGGCATAAATCACCCAACCAGCCAATGCTTGCTAATTACCCTTGACTAAAGCCCAATTTTGTGCTTACTGTCACCAAGGATGCTGAATGTGAAAAAGCCTTCTTCTCTTGCCAGCTTCACATGGCTATAAAATATACATTAAAACCACTATCTTGTAGAGAGCAGGTGCAAAGCCCAAGTCTCAACGCCCCCCCACTCCAAAAGCACTTTTCTTGGGTAAAAAATGCATGATTGAATTAATAGCAAAGCGCCTTCGTGGGCTGTAAATTATGTCAAACATTTCAAAGTAGGCTGCTCTCTCTCTCGCTCTCTCTTTATAGATAGATAGATAGATAGATAGATATAGATATAGATATAGATATAGATATAGATAGATATAGATATAGATATAGATATAGATATAGACATAGACATAGACATAGACATAGACATAGACATAGACTATAGACACAGACACAGACACAGACACAGACACAGACGGATATGGATATGGATATGGATACAGATACAGATACAGATACAGATACAGATACAGATACAGATACAGATGGATATGGATATGGATATAGATATAGATATAGATGGATATGGATATGGATATGGATATGGATATAGATATATAGATATAGATACAGACACACACATATATATGTCTTGGCATGTACGGGTCTTTTCCCATGTAAGATTGAGAGTATCTTGACAACGTTTCGATGAGGTCCCACTCACCATCTTCAGGCTGGTGCTTTTGGCTTTGTGCTTGTGCGAGCAAAGCATGATCGGAGCTGTCGTCTCTCTATAAATACTGTTGGGGAGGTGTGGTGTGCTGGCTCTGTTGTAAGTGGGCTGGTTGGCTGTGTTGTCATTTCTTGATTGGATGATGGAGTTGATGTTTGCAGATTGGTTGGCTTTTTTGTAAGAACCTGTGTGGCAGAGGTGATACCTTACAACAGAGCCAGCACACCACACCTCCCCACCACTATTTATAGAGAGACAGCAGCTCCAATCACGCTTTGCTCGCACAAGCACGAAGCTGAAAACACCAGCCTGAAGATGGCGAGTGGGACCAAATCAAAACATCACCAAGATACTCTCAATCTTACACGGGAAAAGACCCGAACAAGGCAAGACCTGCATACCTGTACCCGTGAAAATCTACAAAAGTGTGTGTGTGTGTGTGTGTGTGTGTGTGTGTATATATATTCTTAAGTTTTTGCGGGTACTTACATGTATGGCATTCAGCTTTGTTTGGGTATCTTCCCACGTCATTATAGTTGTGCTTTTAAAGTTGTAGCAACGTTTCAGCAGAATCCCATCTGCCATCATCAGGCTTCTGTATAGTGTCACAGATGAACAGATGTCTATCTATCTAGACTCACAGATGAACACTATACAGAAGTATGATGATGATGACAGATGAGATTCTGCCGAAACGTTGCTACAACTTTAAAAGCACAACTACAATGACATGGGAAAATACCCGAACATATATATATGTGTGTGTGTGTATATATGTATATACATAGACACACACACACACACACACACATACACACATATACATACATACACATATACATATACATACACACACACACACACACACACACACACACATGAGAGAGAGGAGATATAGATATAGATATAGATAGATATAGATATATTATGCCAAGCATTTCAAAGTAGGCTGCGATAGATAGATAGATAGATAGATAGATAGATAGATAGATAGATAGATAGATAGATAGATAGATAGATAGATATGATAGAGATAGAGATAGATATGCAGATATATGAATATATCTATCTATCTATCTATCTAAAAATCTTCCTTTCCTTTTTGGCTTTTCTTTCGGGATCTTTAGCAGAGAGAGGCAGACAGATACAGCCGATCATGCACTTGTCTCAAATTTGAGAAAGGAATACCGAATGTCTCCAGGAGAGACGCGAGAAGAGCAATTAGAGTGAGGATCACCATGATAGAAATGGACAGGGTCGGAAGATGGAAGCTCAGTAATATGGCTGAGATGATTGGGAATACATTAAGGAGATGAAGGTCTCGGAACAAAGGAGACAAGACAAAAAGACCCAGGAAGGCCACGTGGAGATGTACCTAGATGTAGGCAGGCACTATAAAATGCCTTGGGCTAAGCTTAAGGCTGTAACCAAATGACAACTGTCCAACTTAGGGAGTGAGGAAGGAAGGAAGGAAGGAAGGAAGTATAATTCAGAAGATCACATGCTTTGCATGCCAAATATCCTGGGTGACATCTGCAGCCACAGTGGGCAGATCATTCGGTTGGTTTTTTTTTTTTTCCCCTTCCCACCAGCAGAAAAGGACCTACTTTTCATGCAGGAAGTGTCCCACCATTCATCTCAGCATCTCCAAGTAGGGTTGGAAAACCTGCCCTGAGTTTAGAATAGAAATAGAATAACAGAGTTGGAAGGGACCTTGGAGGTCTTCTAGTCCAACCCCCTGCCTAGGCAGGAAACCCTACACCACTTCAGACAAATGGTTATCCAAAAAAAAAAAAAAAACAACTTCTAGTGTTGGAGCATTTACAACTTCTGGAAGCAAGTTGTTCCACTTTCTCTGGAGATGAGTTGACAGTCAGGGAAAAAGGACCATGTATTTAATAGAACGGTGATTTAAAGTGGGTTTGGTAAGCAAACCATATGTCATGGCTGTGTCTCCCTTATCCAAGCTTCATGGGCTGACAGCCTGACATTAGCATTGTGCGGGGAGGGGGGAAGAGAGGGAAATACTGAAGTGTAAGGAAAGGTGCGGTGGGGTGGGGAATGGAAGTCCAGCTGAGCCGTGTGAGAAGCTACAGCCAGCCAAGGTCAGGAAATGATATACAGAGCCGGAAACTGAGCACCTCTTTCTTGAACAACATATAAGGACCTAGGAAGAGTGCAGAGGAGAGCAACCAAGATGATTAGGGGACTGGAGGCTAAAACATATGAAGAACGGTTGCAGGAACCAGGCACAGTTTACTCTTGTGAAGTGAAGGATCAGGGGAGACATGATAGCAATGTTCCAATATTTGAGGGGCTGTTACAGAGAGGAGATTGGGTCAACCAGGCATAGAATTCTACCGGTTCAGACCGATTCAGGTAAACCGGTAGTTCCGTTGAGTGCTTGGCCATGCCCACCGCCCCTACTCTTTCCTGTGCTTTATTTTCTGGTTTTTTTTTTAGCACAGCTGATTTGTGAGGCAGGGCAGTTTTGCCGCGCCTCAGCTGTTTCAGTCACTGGGGCTGCAATACCAGGTAAAGTAATTCAATTGAAAAGGGGCTTTTTAAAATGTAGAGCATGGGTGCAAAGTGAACTGGTTGTTACACCGGTTGAATCGCACTACTCAACCTATTCTCCAAACACCTGAGGCAAAGGTGGTATTAAACAGGTTCTGACCGGTTCTGGAGAACCAGTAGCGGAAATTTTGAGTAGTTCAGAGAATCAGCAAATCCCATCTCTGACTGGCCCCACCCCCATCTATTCTTTGTCTCCCGAGTCCCAGCTGATTGGCTGGGTCTTCTTTGGTTGCCCTGCACAGGAGAATGGAGTTGGAAAGCAGGTTAATGGGGTGGGGAGGGAATGGGATTTTGCAATAACCTTCTCCTGCCACACCCACCAAGCCATGCCATGCCCACCAAGCCATGCCCACAGAACCAGTAGTAAAAAAATTTGAATTCCCACCACTGAAGGCCAGACAAGGAATAATGGATGGAACCTGACCTGACCAAGGAGAGATTCAACCTGGAAATAAGGAGAAATTTTCTGACAGTGAGAATAATCAACCATTGGAACAGAAGTTGCCTTTGGAAGTTGTGGAACCTTCATTACTGGAAGCTTCCAAGAAGAGACTGGATCAGATTTGGGATCTGATCACAGATCACAAATTGCAATCGTGTGATCACAGGATGCTGCAACCAATCATAAATGCAAGCTGGTTGCCAAGCACCTGAATTCAATCATATGACCATGAAGGGTGGCACAATGGCCATAAGTGTGAGTACATATTTCTGAAGCCATTGTAAATTTGAACCATTGATTAATGAGTGTTCGTAAGTCAAGGACTACCTCTGTGGAAGGTAGTCTCTGTGGGACAGGATAAACAATCCAACTCTGAGTGGGCTACTCGTCTGATAATTTCATATGTGAATTACTTTTCAAGCAATGGAAAGCTGCAGATTTTTACATGGCTGTCTTCAAGAATATTCAAAAATGCTATTTCCTGTTGATTCCATGGTTGATAGCAATCATTAACACCTACAGCAATTTACTATCATCTTATAGTAAATTTTGGGAAATATTAAAAAGGCAGAATATTATATATGCTTACCCCCCAGAAGAATGAAATATTTTGGGAAATATTTTTAATATTAAATATTAAAAAGGCAGAATATTATATTTCTCTAAAGGAGAAATGGAGAAACATGCTCTTAAAGAGAGAAAGCAGACTCAGTCTTTCTTAATAGCCCCCAAGCAGAAACTGAGGAGCCCAGCTTTTAGAAATTCAGATTTGGTAATCCATTCAAGACAGAATATTGTGAAACTCCCTGCAGAAATGGCTGAACAAAGGCAGAATGGTAGGATTAGCCTTTACTCGGGATCCAACCCAGGATGAAAGCCATTAAGCCACAATAGGAATTGTCCAACACCCTTTCAGAACACAATCCCCTTCACTGCATGATCCCCAGAGCAGTCCAAACTTCACCTAGGAGCTCAGAAAAGCAGTAAACCAGAGGTTCACCAGATTAGCTCAGGCAAGCACCTAGGATTTGCATTTCTTCTTTTACCTATAGAGCCAGCTTTGACCTCTACATGACCCCATAGGAATCTGACAACAGCCAATAAAATATTCAAGGACATGTTCTTGCACAGGAACAGGAAGCTCAAATACAAAGACCAAAGAAGATATAAAAAGCCACCCACTCTCAACTCCATTTGGTCAGCTACCCAGAATCACATGTGGTTCTGCTTCGTCAATAAACCTCTCTTTCCAATCAGCCTCCATGTTTCCTGTATCTTTCTCCCAGCTTGGAACCGAACCAGATGGATATTTCTTCCCACAATCTTTTGCTACGGTGTATAAGAACAATCCAAGAAAATTACTGTAACTTAAAAATGCCGTAGCCAGAATCTGAGGCAACTTCAACTTCCTTCTCTATCCAGCTTGCAAAGGGCAGGCAGTGGAGGCTATTCGGGGTAATAACAGGGGCTAAAACTAATGTACCAAAGTAGTTTTTAACATAATGGTCAAAGAGTTTCCACTGTTTTCCAAAACTGCTGTTCTTTTCCCAACAGATTCATGCAGCTGTGTCCACGCATTTATGTGTAAGAGTGTAATATTGATAGGGTTGCTAAGTTACAACAATTCACTTGCTTTCTACACCATATAAAAGTGGGAGGGGTTGGTAAACACATAAAGTAAGGAAATGAAGAGTTAATGATATCATCAATCTTCCAGTGCAGCCTGAACAAAAATAAACACAGCAGCCTTATCAAGTATGAAGGAATATATATTTCATCCCAATACTACTTTAGCGCTGACCCAGAGATTTCTTTACCCTATTTTTGTTTGCTCCTTTGTTTATTAGATAAGGGTTGCGGGGGAGACAAAGTTTTCATATTTATTGATGCAGTTTTTTGAATTAGGTGTCCAGACAAATAGAAATGAGAATAACTGTAGTGTAAACAGCGGCCATTTTAGCATTTTTCGACAAGTGGACTTAATGGATAGTTTTAATTTTCCAGCAACATTTTAGAAGGCAAACTTGGTCAAATATTAACAAATGACAGTCAAGTATTCAAACCATTGTGTTTGTTGTAGAACCATAACATATTAGGGATGTGCAGCCACCATAGGATCTTGCTAGTGTCTACATTTAGGTGCTTTGGGAAAATGGGTTAAATTTGGACCAGATCAAGGTATGCCAGGATGAACTGATTCATTACCATAGGAAAAAGTACAAATAGCACGTTTTCAAAAATTTTAAATTAAATGAGATACATTTTCAAGTCACAAGAGTTAACTGCTTTTGAGCGGAATTAGATGACACTTGCAGGCATAATTAGTTCTTTATGAAAATGTACCTTTTTTCATACAGAAAGAGATGCAAAGGTTTCCATACACTGTATAACCAACTGCTTTTATTAGAAATACGATGGTTGGCAACTAAAATTTAGTTATGCAAGTGGGAGACCATCTTAAATCTTCTAGAGAATTTTCAGCCACTCAATTATTATTCTTCCCTCTCTCTAAAGATTTTATCAAGAAACCTGGAGATTTAATTTGAGATTGTCTGCATACAAAACATTTATATGTACAGGTTAATTGGCCATTATAGAATTGGGGAAGAAGAAAGTTTCCATCCGTATTTCCTTTTAATTACTCTTTAAATGCTAATCTGGGCTGGAGAAGGCACTAATTTAAAGAAAAATGAAAATTAAGAATACGTTTAGACTGTTGCCAATTCAATTGTTTTATGCCACTACCTGCATATGCGGAATACATATGCGTACACGAAAAGAGGGAAAGTACAAATTAATAAGAGAAATGACACTAATGTTATGCAATATGTCTGGCTTTGACCATTAAGAGGAAAGGAGGAGAAATATATTGAGACTTTTGCGGGAGAGGAAGAAGCTCAGTGTTTTGTTTACAGGATTGAATTAAAAACAATAGATTGGATTAGAATTATTTCTTTAAAATAGACCAGTAAGGGTGATAGTCCAGGACAGAGAGATATTCTACTGACAAAAGAAACCAGGGTATCTGTTAGATTTGTAGTGTGTATAAAACTACAAAGATAACAGTACAGGTAAATTATTTAATTTAGATCTTCAAATTATGACAACAATTTAGACCAGAAGTTGGATTGGAATGTTGGAATAAATATCCATCTGGTTCACTTCTAAGCTGGGAGAAAGGCACTGGAGACAAAATGGAGGCTGGAGGCTGATTTGAAAGAGGGTCTATTTATTGATGAAGCAGAACCATCAAGCATGTGTGATTCTGGGCAGCTGACCATGTGTAGTTGATAGTGCAGTGTTTTTATACCTTATCTTGGGCTTTGCATTTGAGCTTCCTGTTCCTGTGCAAGAACATGTATTCTATTGGCTGTTGTCAGACTCCCATGGGGCCATATGGGGGCTATGGAGTGCTCATAGCTGGCTCTACAGGCAAAGCACAAATCCTTGGGTTTTGTCTGAACTAAGTTTGGTTGAAGTTTCTGAGGGTGATGCAATGAAGCAGCATTGGGCAATTCCTATTGTGGCTGAGGGCTAATCCTACCTTTTTTGGATATTGGGTGAGGGTATTTGTTTATGAACAGAGCTAGCTATCTCTTTATCTCTTAAGTGCTGACATCTGCTGTGGGCTATTAAGGAAGGTGGGGGCTGCTTTCCAGGAGCAAGTTTCTCCATTTCTCATCCAGGGAAATATAATGTTCTGCCTTTTTAGTATTTGTCAAAATATTCCGTTCTTCTAGGAGTGGGGTAGGTGCTACCTTTCTACAGGAAGAATTTGCATTCATTACGGAAGCTAAGAGCATCACACCCAATTTTACAACTTTTCTTGCCATGGGCAAGTGAATTGTTTCAGTTGTTAAGTGAATCACACACATTTTAAGCACATTGGGCTTCCCTCATTGTCTTTGCTTGTTGGAAGCTGGCTGGGAAAGTCACAAATGATAATCACATGAACCCAGGATGCTGCAACCATCATAAATACATAAATGTAATAGTCATCCAAGGAACGAACATCCCTAAATTTAAAATAACAACACTTATAAATCCCTAAAACAATAGTCTAGTTAAGTATCATTTCTGTTTGTCAAAATATAAGGCCTGGTGTGTCACAGACATGCTTATTTGGGGGGAGTTTATACATTATTTACAAGCTGACTAATGAGTACAAATTTGCCTCTGAGAGTCAAGCATGGGACAGAACTAATATATTCCTGCAAATTAAACTTTATTTTTTCTCCAGTGTTTCTCCAATTATTTTTTTTTTAAAAAAGAGAACAAGTACTCAGGCGGTGGGTTTGCATGCACTTCAGAAAATCTGAATGCCTTTAATGCAATCCTGAGTTTCAGCCAAAAAAATTTCAAACATGATCTGATCTCCTGGAAGAGCTCAAAAATATTTCAGAGAAACAAGTGCTTTTCAACCCATTATTTTGTATTCAAGGCCTCTGGTAGAAGACAGCAGTAAACTTAAGCATGGGTTTCACTGAGGGTTGGCCAGCTGATTTTTCTCAATCTAATCATTTAACATTTGGAGAAAAGGTAGAATATAAATATGTATTTAATATGCATTATTTATATCCTGCCTTTGTTATTTTTAAAAATAACTCAAGGTGGCAAATATATCTAATATTCCTCCCCCCTCTTATTTTTCCCACAATAATCCTGTGAAGTAGGTTGGCCAGAGAGAAAGAACAGTAACTGGTCCAATGTCACCAAGACAGCTTTCATGGCTAAGGTGGGACTAGAATTCACAGTCTCCTGGTGATTGGCCCAAAGTCACCCAGATAGCTTTCATGGTTAAAGAAGGGCTACCTAACACAGTCCTCTGATGACTGGCCCAAGGCTATCCAGCCTAAGTCCCTAAGGCAGGATTAGAATTAGAATTCATCATCTCGTGGTGATTGGTCCAAATTCACCTAGGTGGCTTTCATAGTTGTGATGGGACTAGAACAGGGGTGGTATTCGACCGGTTCTGCCCAGTTCTGGAGAGCTGGTAGGAGTGATGAGCAGTAGAGACTGAATCAGTTCTCTCCACTGCTCTGTTAGCTCTGCTGTTGGGCCCACCCACCCACCCTACTAACTAGAGCATACAAAACATTTGCTAGACCTATACTCAGGGGTGGGATTCAAAATTTTTAACAACCGGTTCTGTGGATGTGGCTTAGGTGGTGGGCATGGCTTGGTGGCCATGTGACTGGGTGGATGTGGCTTGGTGGTCATGTTATTGGCTGGGCGTGGCCAACTCAATATCACTCACATCAAGGCATCCTGTCCTGGCCCCTCATGACTGTGGGGAAGCTGCAACAGTCATAAGTGTGAAAAACGGTCATAAGTCACTTTTTTCAGTGCCATTGTAACTTTGAATGGTCACTCCACACAAGCAAAGTACCAGCAAAGGAGGGGGAAAAAACTCCTGAGACAGGAAGTCTAGTACTGCCAAGAATGTAATAAGGGTTAACGGAGAGGCAGTTTCTGTAAGCAACACCAGAATGTTTCCTTCCTGTCTTCCTTACAGAATTAGGCCAGTAATTTCTTTTAACAACCGGTTCTCCTAACTCCTTAGAATGTGAACAATCGGTTCTAACGAATAGGTGCAAACTGGTAGAATCCCACCCCTGCCTATACTTGAATACAGTTCATCAGTCTGGAACCCATATCATGTATCTGATATTAACACAATTGAAAAAGTCCAGAAATATTTCACAAGAAGAGTTCTCTGCTCCTCTACTCACTGTAGAATACCTTATGCCACCAGACTTCAAAATCTAGACCTAGGAAAACTAGAACTATTCTGCCTTCGGTCCGATCTAAGTATAGTATATAAAATCATACATTGCAATGTCCTACCTGTCAATGAATACTTCAGCTTTAACCATAACAACACAAGAGCAAACAATAGATACAAACTCAAGGTTAATTGCACCAAACTTGATTGTAGAAAATACGACTTCAGCAACAGAGTGGTTAATGTCTGGAATACTCTACCTGACTCTGTGGTTTCTTCCCCAACCCCCCAAAACTTTAACCTTAGACTGTTTACCATTGACCTCACCCCCTTCCTAAGAGGTGTGTGTTTGATGTGTGCATGCACGCAAAATGTGTGCACGCATGCAAAGCGCGCCCACCAAGCCACGCCCACCGAACCGGTGGCAACAATATTTGAAACCCACCACTGGACTAGAACACACAGTCTCCTGATGATTGGCCCAAAATTACCCAACCAGTTTTCATGCCTAA